>JTDE01002223.1:29071-43146 GCA_014338405.1 Paragonimus skrjabini miyazakii | reverse complement strand
AGCCAACAAACATACGTCCATAGTTATGTCGATTCTGCAACGATCAGATAGAAATTAGTACCACCTCATTGCAAAATTAACGACAAGAAAAGGTCAAGTAACTCTGATGGAGGACACGTCGAAACGGATTGCTATCAAAGCATTTAAACACGGTTCGTACATCAGTAACTATACCTCTCACAACTGGAACATTATGAAACAAAGAAACCTGCAGACTGCCTAGGAAGATTGTAACCGCATAGCTTAAAAATCACACTGACAATTTACAAAACTTATTTTATAGCGTTTATTGTAATATTAAGGTATCCTTCTGGTGATTCAATAGACCCTATGAGACTCACTAGAATGATCAAGCCGTCACAGTTAATTGTAAACTTACCATTCCTAATACAGCATATAAATGCACAACGTTCTGCGAACAGCAACGCTTCTCTTCAGGCTTATACAAAACCAAAAATAACCTGGATTTGTCACAATCAGATCCGACCATTACCGATGAATCTGTCATATTCGGTATCAAGACTAAGACTATTTTAAACCCACGGTATGTCCCAACAACCCAGGAAGTTAGAATCTCAGATAAAAATTCACAACTCGCTACTCATGAGTAGCCAGATTAATGTACAAAAAAGACGCAAGATACAGAGCTAATACTGGATTCAGGTCACGATTATGGGTGGTAACCTTGATGAGAACCGTATAGATTTTTATTCTACGTAGCAGCAAATTTGACTGTGAAAACACAAAATTTCTGGATTAGTATTAGTAATGTTTTTTGGCACACAAGCAACAAATGTCAAACATATGCTGATGTTTGCAAATGGGAATTGCTCAGTTTTATGCAAGAAGCAGGTTGGAATTGTTGGTAAAACTGTTAGATGTAGTAGTTCAGGTTGATGGCTTGAGTGATCAGTAGTTTGGTAAACCGTACACTTAGACTGCGAACGCTTCGTCAGCAAATGAGTTGACGTCATCAGTGTAAGAGATTTTGAACGCATATGTCTCTGCGGTGTTGTTGATCATCAAGCGCACTGGTTTTTCTATCACGTCAAACGCGACGGTATAAGGGCAATTTTTAGTTGTCAAGCGACATTAAGGTAGCTGGGCCAATTTTTTTCCGAATTTTCTGAGTGTGGTTTATTCTGTATATAATCTACTCTTGATTAATTATTTACCAATACTTTACAAAACAGCTGCCCCGTTCTCCAAGAAGATCTAGAGGGGATCCTCGTTTCAGTTAGCTACCAACCAATATATCTCCTTTGGATCCAATAATTTGACTCTGCTTTGGTTCTGAAGTAATTTATGGCTAGCGGGACGCACACCAACATCTCACTGTATAGATACTTGGTTCACTCATTTCTGTAACTTTATTGGTGGTTTACATTTCGACGTTTTTTGTTTTTGCACTTGAAGTTATCTACAAACCCATCCACAAGTTTATTAACAACTTGACCGATAGCACTTATGAATCAGAACCTACCTCATTCGCTTCAATAGATTTGAAAACAGTCCTTTCGCTAGATCTAATATCGTATTATACCAGTCTATACGGAGTTGTCTGCGATGGGCATGATTGATAAGTAATGAAAACTTTATTCCTTTCTCTTAAAACACCGGATTATGATTTTAAAATGAGTCTATTAAAGCCCAGAGTTGTCCCATGGGCTCGCTTGTTTTGATTCCGTTTTAACAGTTCGGCAGCCTAAAAGGCATTCGGACTTCTGATGAACAGACGACCTCGACCATTGTGCGCGCCATCGTTCGCGCTTCTGGGTCACAAAACCAGATTCATCGTAATGACCTTCGTTAATCAACCTTTTATTAAATTGGAAGGCTTGCGCGATCATTGAGTGTAATACATTTACATGCTCACATGACAAACTATGATAGCAATCATGTTGATGTATGTAGAGCCATTTGGGATGGCAAGAGTACACGTAAAATCGCTTATATTGTAATTAACCGGTTGTTTTCTTAAGTCGGGTGGACGGTTTTATACTACAAGCGTATATTTGCCACCACAACCACCTGTCTGTTGGGACCAACTTGGTAAGTTGGAGTTATTAACGATGTTGCTAGTGATGTGGTATTGTAGTCAGCTAAGCCTGACATTAATGACGCGTAATTGACCAAGTAGTTTCGACTTGACCAACACTATTTGGAAGCGTACGACAGCGGATTTTCATACCACACTCATGTCCAGTTCATCCGAAAATGACAAAAACGGCACGAAGTTTAAAATAATCACTTATGTAAAAGCTAACTGCAGACAACAAGATTTGATGCATGTTGGCCAACTGTGTTTGTTTTGTTTTGGTACGCCATCTCAGGAACATAATCAGGATTATCCAGGCATTTTCTGGATGTTCGTATGGCATCGCTAGTTGCTTCACACAAATACACAAATAACGTGATTGTCTGGATTTAATTGAGATTTTCTCACTGTATACTGCAAATAAACAGCAAGATAAGTCGTTGACCTTTTACGTCTAGAGAATAATGTCCACTTGACAAAAGAACGCTTCATTACGAAGGCGCCAAAAGTATAAAAGCA
Source organism: Paragonimus skrjabini miyazakii (assembly GCA_014338405.1). Lineage (NCBI taxonomy): Eukaryota > Metazoa > Platyhelminthes > Trematoda > Plagiorchiida > Troglotrematidae > Paragonimus > Paragonimus skrjabini miyazakii. The sequence goes on along the minus strand of JTDE01002223.1, from coordinate 40,589 downwards.
TTCCCATCGGCTTTGTACGACATTTCTTATTGTACCATTTAGCCGTAGTGGTCAGGAAACAGTTCATGGTGACCTCAGAGACGTCCATTTAATTAAGTGAATGTGCTAAAATATACCAGGGTTTATTTACCTACTTGTTAAAGTTAGGACCGCCTGTATCCGCTTAACAGCAAAACCGAACTTTCATTGTTTTGAATGCAGTAAATCGTAATTTGCTTGTGATTCACACAGTCATTGCAGATTACGGTTTCAGCAACTACTGCTTCACCACGCCTTTTATTTAATTTCATTGAACCACATAGAACAGTTCTAAAATAAGATTCCCTTCTGATTTTTCCATCTTGACGTAGCAGCCAATTAAGTTGTCTAGTGTGATAACACTCTAAACAGCCTCCCAGGATTGTCTCGGTAACTTGGCTAGTGTAAACACATCCATCACTTCTTGCGAGCAACAGGCAGGTCATACTAACACCAGTGCTCAAACGTACACAACCTTGTTCGTCAGCACATTTTGTTGTACAAAAGCAGCATTTGTATGTGGTTACGATGCGCACTAAGTGGTTGGCAAGTTATGGACAACATGAAAATTACACGCGTATACTTTACACAATCACCTTTCATCACACAGCATTGACTGAGCAATGGCGTCTTCATTGCATAATCTTGACAAAGTTGTAGTTATCAGACATAACAACCATACAACATACTTAACGCTTAAAATTTGTAGTTTTCTAATTAGAAGCCTACACTTACACGGGTTTGCTGTAGTCACCGAATGGTGTTACTCTCTTTCTTCAATGTAGTGAAATATTTTCACTTTCCATGCTTTCGTGTGCGTGCATTTGCGCATTTTATTTACACTCTTGCAATTTCATCCACTATCTGTTTAGAAAATGGTAGTTTTATGGTGGAGCTGGTTAGTCCGATCAAGAAATAAAGTATTTTTCCAGTAATTCGAAATGCTGAGTGTACTACCCGTGTTACGAGTGTGTAAATCCCGGTCGCCACATCTGGAAGTACAGTGCGACAGCTAATAACAATAGCAACACGGACGCAATAAATACACGAGTGGAAATGTTGGAAAACCTAAAATTCTATCTTCATTCATGGAAAACATTTTCTGCAAGGAGGTCCTTCACTAGGAGCTTCTTTTATTTCAAGTTACCTTTTGTCGAACACATCAAAATGCTCGAAGGTACGAGAAGAGTATTTTTACATCACAGACCCCGATCACACTTAGTTGAACCACACACTCATCCCTGTTAAAGTATCGAAATGAAACAAATTAAGAATTGCAAAAGCTCAACAACTGACGATTTCTACTCAGTAGACAACCACATGACAGAAGTGCCTACGGCACCAATAAATGAAAGCATCTTAATGGCGGGCTGAAATTCAACATCCATAGGTTCTAGATACCAGTCTTACTTCCCTGAAAGACAATGCTCCTGCGTGCCACTGCTCATAACTATAAGGCACAGCCACCTGAGTGTTCTGACACCCAGACCAGCCCAGCCAATCAGAAGACTAATTAAGCCATACAATCGAACAGCGTGTCAAGTTTTTGGCCACAACTTATGCAGTGGAAGTCAAGGTGAGGTCAGCGAGAGTCGAGTAGGTCTAGACATCACTGGAAATCGATCTGGATGACACTGTTATTAAAACAGACCTGTAGGCCGGCTGAATGCAACGTTTTGGTTGTTGAGGAGATCGCATCTATTAACCTCACTACGTAATTTGTCCTCGCGATGCAACTTTCGCGAACATCACACCACATGATGAAAGGTTTTGTAAGTTTCACTTTCAATAAGTGTGTACTTAGATCGAACAATGCTGTATTAAACTCAACTTACATAAAATCTACAGATATTGTTGGCTACGCCTATGGTGTCCACTGCAACACACATTTAACTGACTGTAGCCAGACGAATGCAGTGAACGAATCTCTTAATTATGATCCTTCGTTTTTTATATCATGTCCAGTAGATACGGTCATCGAGAAAATTCCATTCAGAACGTCACATGGAGAAACGCTCACATGTTATAGCCGATATGTGTTGTTTCAAATTCGCCGTCCTGTTTTAGCAAAATGCGAGTAAGAGTCTGGCTTTTTATTTGAGATTGAAGCCTGAAATCATAAGAATCTGTTTGAATCCAGCGCATAACAAGACATTCCGATTTCAATTTGCCGAGCATTAAGCACCTTTTAGGAATCAAAAGTAAGTTCCGCCAGTCATAAGGAGGCCTCAATCCCCGTCATGAATGAACTGTTGCGCTGCTGTACATACTTATTGTGGATAGAAAGTAGGGGTGGAACACTCAGTATACCTGGCGCCCAAGGCAGTATATTCCTGGTAACCCCTCCGACTAAAGTGAGATCAGACGCTTCCTTTCTGTTTTTCAAACGTGGTAGCACAAATCAAAAAGACATTTTTGAAAGCAAGAGGCCCTGGTTTTTTCACTTTGTCCAGGGTATCCAGCTTACAGCAGTCCTATATTATTCAAAGCCGATACCCCATAATTACTTTACACTCGTATGTTGGTGTTCGATTTTTCAAATAGGATACGATTCTGGAAATCATTTATTTTCGGTGGTTAAATGGTAGTGTTTATAGCTCATTATATTTCACAAGATTCCTTCGATTTTTTAACTAGGCACGGAGAGAGCGATTGAAATCTGGTTGCAAACAACAAGTTTATCATGATGATAAACATAAATAATTGAGAACTGTATAATACACGTCAAGCCTTTTACAGAACTTTTGAAAGTGCTATCTTGTAAACAGCAAGTTGGTTGTTTGGACTCTTCATTGGTTAAACAATGTTATACAAAAGATATTCGTATTTCCTCCTAAATCGTTCAAGTAAGTAATGTTGCATTAAGTTCACTGTGAATTCACTTTTCAGTGGAAGTGCAAAGGGATTTGGAAAGAATTTTCCACTTGGCGAGCAAAATGCAGTTGTTATTGCTGGATTGTGATACCGTGAATCATCCGAGTCAAATAGCCAAAACATGCTTGGCACCAATTGTGGTCTACATTAAAATAAGTAGTATTCGTGTGTTAAACCGGTTGATCAAGAATCGAGGCAAAGAACAAAAGAAGTATGCCGGGGTGCAGACAGCCGCAGCCGAAAAGCTTCTACAATGCCCGAATGTAGGTCAGATTGTATCTGATGATAATCTTTTCTTAACAATGATGATAATACTGATCATGATAATGTTTACGACAGTTGTGATGTTGCTGAGAATGATGAAAATCAACCAACATATTTCGAGTTACTATTTTTATCAAGTTTTCATGAATACAGTTTTGGATAGTAAGTGTACCATCCTTATGGTTAACATGCGATCAATAATTTTGATTTATCACAAAAAACTGCCAGTGCGTGCACCGGATGGAAAGCTGATGGATGGAATGTAGTGACTGCACCAGAGAGGCCTATGAGTATGGTGAGCAGGAATGAGAATTAAGGAAAAATGAGTAGATCACCAGGTGACAGGATGATGACGTAACTAATACTCATATAACTCCCTGTCAGTGCATCATCCAATAGTGTTCTTGCTGCTGTAGAGTAAGTGTTGCTGAAGTTGGCTGCAACGATTTTACCTAAATAGACTTTTCTGCATTTCACCGTGAACAGAATACGACAGTTGCTGTTTACTGCAAACACGTCACTTTCTACTTATCGATTCTTTAAACTGTTTATAAATAATAGGAATCACTGTCAAGCAAGTTCGATTAACTGCAGGATTTCATCAAATGAAAAGCGTCCATTTCTCAGTCATCGGTCAGATTTAACAAGGTATATATCATGTATTTTACCAAGCTGTTTGAGTAAAGTGAACATTACCTGCAAGTGAATTTGGTGATGTTCGATTGCGACAGGTTGGCAACGCCCAACGTGAGATAAATGGCGCCGTGTTCAACATGATTGCCTTGTAGAAGAGTTGGCAGGTGCACAGTTTACCTGTGGTATAAATACATTCTACGGATGGATTCCAAAGAGGTGTTACACCACTGCGGAGCTTTTCTCTCGAAAGTAGATAACCTAAAGTTCTGCTTGAGTGTAAATGCTGAAACCAAACGTAAATGGGACTTGAGTTCATGTTACCGTTCATTTCGTTCATTTATGCAGAAAACATCCTTATTTATAGTAGTGTGTTGGCCTGTAATAACATTCGCAATTGTAACCTAACAGGCTCCACACCACACATTTATTCCGTTTACGTACAAGATTGCATTATCTGAAATCGTTTGATGTAATACCGATTGAAAAACCCCGTTAAAGTTCAGGTAGCTCGTAGTGAACGAATCGTTCCTACAGCGTTAAACGCAGCCAAAAACCTAACATTACTTTCTCATTGATTCCTCTCCGATCGATATAGCGCTCCAGGTTAACATCCTCACCAACAAGAACGTAGGTGATCCAACTCAATTGTAAAAATGAAGCAATTTGACCCATGCATAAGATTGCTTCAGCGATTATTCAGTTCGCGATGTCTGATTTCAGGAAGCATTCGAATTTATCGTGGATCAGAACACTTTGTCTGCGGCCACAGAAGCGTTGAAACAATTTCTAGAAGGCTACTGGACTGCTACACACCCACCTTCAGAACAGAGCAAGGCCGAGCGGGTACTCGGAGCTGACCCAAGTGAGCCAGATTCCGATCGTCCCTTAGTACCAATGACACCTGGACATCCGGGTCTCAGTGTTGTTACAAAGGTGAGCAGCATTGTAACAGTTGAGAATCATCTCCTAAATCAAGCTTATTATCCTGTTGATTCCTTTATAAATGCTTTCATTCATGTGTATTGATTGCTATCAGTCTGCCCTAGACGCTGGATTCACAAGCCAAGAAATAAGTGCACTTACCGGAGCTCGCGCTGCTGGCTGGCTGACAGAAAACGGAATGCCAGTTGAAAATGAGCTTGGACTAACGGGAGCTCACTATGGTGTTGGAAGCTTGGGCAGTGAATACCACACAATGCAAACACATATGCGCAATAGACCAGGGTTTCCAGAGCCGCGTTCCGATGGTGAAGACTTCTTACCTAATTCACAGGGCGAACTGAACAAGGAAGATGGGATGCATGGCAGTGAGCAAGACTACGGATCACATCAGCGTGGTGGTCTGCATGTTGGCGCCGCTCATGCTGCTGCTATTGCAGCCATTGCTGCTGGCTTAGCACCGAAGCCTCGCGCAGTACATCCCTCGTTGGTTCCATCCGAAAAGAAGTTGTTCCAGTCAGACACCACACCTACGCGTTCTCCTGGGCTTGCAATGGGAATCGGAATGGGATTGGCCAGTGGGGCAGCTGCCAATTTCATCCATGCAGCTTTATTCCATCACTCTGCGTCATCCAATAGAAATGGCCCGGTTGCAAAATCCGCGATGCCGTCACCTGTCGTTACAGCAGCCGCAGCAACTGTTAAGCCACCACCGTTAAAAGATCTTGGCATCCACCAAGTGGAAGGATCTGACGGCACACACGGTAGGTGAACTTTTGAACGGCTCAGAATTTTGTTCACAACTCACTCATTAGAACCGGCAGGAACGTATTGTATTATAATGTTCCATAATGTTTGGTCTCATATGAACGCCTGACAATTGGTTTTGTTCTTGTATGGGACAATAAGACTGAGATGACCCGAACGAGTGGTGGATGGGTTACTGTACGTTGTACGAGCCGAAGTTGTTGTCTGCTCGGCCATCAGGTCGGTGAAAATAGTCTTAGACAGGAATGCTATTGATGAATAGATTTCTTACACTTCGTCGAAGTTAACGAACAGTCCATCATCATCATCATTATCATCATCATGACAGCCATGAGCCTGACCAAAAGGTACTGTGGCTCGGGCCGCCGCTCGCCTCAGCAGCGACGTGGAATATCCTGGAAGAAAAGGTTACTAAGAAGGTTCAACATTATCAAAACAAGACTAAGCGGAAGAACTAGAAATGGTATGGATACAGGTCAACCATTGACTGCGACACATTGCCATCTCGGATAGCGTCTCTGCCCAAAGGTTTGAGTGATCACGAGGACCCCAGTCAGGCAGGCGACACCCACCCACTTTGCTCAGTGGAGCAGTCAAGGTCTTCATATTTTGTGACCACGTCGTTGTTTGACCACCACGTGGTTTTACCCAACTGTTGGTGGCCTCAGCGTATAATGCCCGGTACGGTAAACGATTAGGTGACATACGGAGTACGTGACCCAACCATCGCAAGCTGTGTACCGTGATTAATTGACCAATTGATAGCGCATCCCGAGCGTTCCGGAATATGCGCCGGCGAACTGCCACAGATTATCGACGTGCAGTGACTACAAACATGATGGCTCGTGAGAATGATTGTAATACCTTATGATGCGGACCATTCCTTCTCAGTCATATAAAGCCGTCCGTTTCTGGTTTCAAAGCATCAATGACGACCCCGATATCAGAAAAGCAGACGGATTTTTAACATACGAAATTTAAAAAGAGGGTTTTTAATGCTCAATAAATTCTAGACAACTTGCAGAAGGAGACGAAGAATACGCTGCTTGTTGCCAATTCATAGCAGACGGGAAGAGATCCATATTCATATGTCTTTTAGTTAACAATAATACTGCGGAGGAGATAGACGGCTGTTTACTATATTTAATCTTCAGAAGCGTATCCTCAGAGGCTACACACTGTAGTTGGTCCAAAACATTCTTTCTGTTAAAATTGATCTTGAAAAGCAGAAATCTTATTTTTAACAAATCCATATTGATGTACGCATTGCTTACTGCTATACAGTGATGTGTGTAAATTTGGCCACGAGTGGTTTATTTAGAAAGATCAAAGAACATCCAGTAACATGTTTCGGGACTGTTGAAACCAAATCCATTGACATTGAAGTTGTTCACTTCACTGGTACCCGGTCACCGAGTTGTCTCCATATATGTACCTAATATCACTTAGAAAGGTCCGGCCTACCAAAGCAAATTGATCAGGCAATGACTGTGTACAGTTCTGAATCGATTAACATGTTACTAAACTTTAGAAAACTCACAAATATTCTCCGCTGTTCCCAAAAAAGTGACTGGAGTTGATGGAACAATCCCTCAGATGCAGTAAATCATTTCATTCCATCAAACTTTCGCCCAGTGAATTTTTAATCAATTCTAACCACATTCAACACAGCAACATTTTGAAAATTCTTCTTTTACAACGCTAACTAACGTGGACAGTACGCCAAAAGGACGTCAGCTGGATTCACTGCTAGGTATTACTTCCAATTCAAAAACGAGACAAGCATCCACAAAAGCGACGAGTCAAATTTTCGTGTATAACAGATATATGGACGACATAGTGGCAGTCTTTGAGGTTCACAAAACAAATGCAAGTCTATTACGTTAAGTTGTTCCGCCTCAGTATTCGGTTCACACTGGCTTTCCGCGTAGAGCTAGTGAACAGAAAGGCAGGTGGGACGATGATGTGTGTAGTGTACTGGTAAATCAAACAAACGAACCAGTATCTAAATTTACTCAGCTTCACAATTATGTAGCAAGAATATTCTTTGTTCGTAACACTGAACGCTAGAAGCAAGGAACTGTATTGCAGAAACTTGAAGAAAGTGGGGATAGTAGATGGTGCACTGCGCTCAAATAACTATATTTAGGTGTTAATCTAGCATCATAGGCAGTCCCACCGATAACACGTTGTCTAGCATACGGTGTCGAAAAGATAAACTTCATCGGTTCATCGGGGCAACAAGCAAACGACAAGTCTGATACACTGATGATTTGATAGAAAGTCAGACATACATTGTCCAGCCGTGTTTCATTATGCGTATCATAAGCATGCCCTTGCCATCAAACAAAAGTCCAGGTACTTTTCTGTCAACCAGCCACCGTATCTATTTGTTCACCTGCAGCTGCATTGATACGTACACTGAGGACACAAAAAGACAACCTGAGAGGTAGGTCAGTGGACAAATACTAAAGTGGCTGCACCAATTAATGAGTCAGTCTAGGAATCAACGAATGATGCACTGCATTATTTACAAGCTTAATGAACATTGAAAGTGCATCGAAAGTGATTTCAACGTTTCGCGTGATCGAAGCTAGCAATTCAAAGTATCTATGGTCTATCCGATATAGGCTCATAAAAGTGGCTTGTAACCCGTTTATCTTGGTTTTCTCAACTAAATTCAAAAGAATTACAGAAACTCCTTGATAGCTATCCTTCGGATTGCCGATTAACCAATCGCTTTTTGTGTTACCCATCTGCAATTAGAGAACATGTGCAAAGCTGATTCTGCACACTGCCCTAATATTCATTGTGTCTCATCAGACCAACGTCCGCAAAGTTAGTAACATGAGAAAACTTTCAAATCAAATTTTGCTATCAAAATTGAAGCGAACAACACAGCATATAACCTCCTTTTTCGGGCAGTAGTCTTTAGCAACGCCAAGCCTATGAGACAGTCGAAGCATACCCTGTTTTCATTCTTTCACATTCAGTTTATCAGAGTCGATCAGCGCGCCAAGCAAAACAACGTCAAGCGGAACTGGAACGCGTTCGGCGCGAGGCTGAAGCTAAGGCGCAAGCCCTTCAAGCCACTGTTGGAGGCCGTCGTAGGCGAAAACTACGAGAAAGGAAGGCCCGTGACCCAAATACGGATGGGGTGGACTGGCCGAACGATGGCGGGAACTGGGAGCCAGGCCCAGTTAATCATGCGGGTGCTTCGAATTTGTACAACATGACCCCGACGCCAGCTGCCCGTCCAAAGTTGATAGACGACGACGACTGGGATGGCGGTGATCCATACGACGAAAGCGAGTTGTATAACCCAAGGCATCACTACGTGGGTATCGGACCTCCGGTGGCAGGAATGTCCAGAGCATGCCCACCAGACGCCTGAGTGACATCCATAACTTTCGAGTTTCTATCCATATTTCATTCGGCGAAGTTGCAGATAGATACTGACTGATAATTTTCGGAAATACTGCATTTCTGATAAAGTGCTTACGAATGGCTTCCAAAACAGAGTTATTTAGAGATAAATTGTAAACAATTATTGCATGTATTTGTGACAAAATCAAACCAGATATGAACTTGAGTGTATGTTTTCCCTGCTACAGGGGAAAAGGAGGAGAGATTTAGTTGACAGATTTTATTCAGTTACATTGGAAGTGAGTATTTGTACAACAGCTTTTTATATTGATCAGAGGTAGTGACTGAACCCAAGCTGTTTTACTTCAGTAAAGTATGTTCACTCCAAAAACGTTTGGCAGATTTTCTAACTGGTTACAGAGACTTATCTCAAAAATCAGCTTTGGTACGGGAACACGCAGAAAGCCGTATTTAATTTTCTCACTTTTTCTGTTGGTTCAGTTATGGATGGATACTGAACTAAAATTAGAAGCCTTGAGTTTGATGGGTTGCAAATGCGTCATCGAATTAAGGTCCTTACGAGCTTATTTATAAACTAGTACTTCCTAGTGAAGCGAAAATGAACGGACAGTGGATAACAATACAGCAGCGCGTTCATTTTAATGGTGAAATTCTTCTAGTGGATAAAATAAGAATACTGCTTAACTATAACCTCGCTTAACCCTAAGCGTTTTTACTGCCTTGCTTCGTGCATGTGTAATTGTTAAGAGCTTGCGGTCAGATTATTCAATCACCGTAGGATTCTGAAGTTGACTAGACCAATTGTAATGACTGTACTTAGGTTAATGACGTGAACGCGAATAAATCGCAGCACTGAAGTTACTACTTAATTGTCTCAGCAATATCACTTATATTTGTTTGACCACGGGATACAGCATATAAACAGTCCCTAAAAGTGACTTCTAAGTTCACACATATGACCAACGTTTGTTAGTTAATTGTATGTCGTTTGCTAAGACAACAGGATATAAGTTGTTATTTAGTCAACCTTGCAGCAAAACTTGTTTCTTTGCCAGTGATCTGGGGATGAACTGGTTGTTTCTCATTTCATGTGTTCGTGCCATATCGTGAAATTAGAAATTGATCGATCTAAAATGGGGGAAGGTTTTAGCATTCCGATAAATACAGCAAGATAGTCACGATGTGTGACGCATGAAGTCAGGTACCATTCCGACATAAAATAACAATCTTTTGCCACGCTGAAAAAGCTAGGCCAGTTGAGATTGTGCTTCAACACTTGAAATGAAAAGTTAACATCGTTATCCTCATCAAGTTTGGCGTTTGGTTAATGCGTCGGTCGAATCGGAATATCGTGCTACTAGTAATTCTTAAAATGAGGCCCACTCGTGGTAGCAAACGAAATGCGACTGGTTCACCAACAAGCTACAACATTCAACCAGTAACAGATGATGCTGTATATCTCCAGCTGATCCACAAAAATGGTTCTACTCATTTCTCCATACTTCAGAGATGCAAATGTCTGCGGTCCATCGAATAGTTATTGTCAAGGCGTGCAGTTTAGATGTTTACCTGAGTTCCAAAGGTCTTCATTCGATGTATGGTTCGCTTTAACTAGACAACATCTGTATACGTCTGCAGTCACTGGCAATTTATAGTGTTGCAGAGAGTGCCAGTTAGAACGTTGAATTGTCTCTATTTTCAAATCGACCGGTTCACATCTGTATAGCATGACACGACGAGAGCAAATGCAAAAGGAAGTGCTGAACATATGAAACTTAGCACACGTACGCACGACTGATAATGCCGAATAAGCCGAAAAGACTTTCTTGTACACATGAAATCCAAGTTACCAAATGATGTTTTGACAGTGAATCATCCTAACGGTAGCGTGGCAAATAAGATGTATATTTTTGTTGCAACTACATTTTCACTTTTGTGTACGACTCATCGTTCTTGAAGGCGGTCAGTTTGTGAACTTAGTAAGCTGCTTAATTTTGAATAATGCTGCAAACAGTGTAGCTACCTCTTCCACCGAGAAAGGAGAACCATTGTGATCAAGCAAACGTATTACACCCTTTCTCATGTAGTTACGGTGAACATCGTAAAAAGGATACTAGTAAACATATGGTTATTGATGTGAGTGAACACTTCACAAAGTGACTTGGAACGCCGCTGGCTATTGTGTCTACACCGACCTCATTAAGGGAACGGAATTCATTCTTCATTCATTCGTGCCCAGTTATCAAGGAATATTTCTGTCTCCTAGTGTGCCTACGTTTTAAGTATGATCTGGTTACGTGTGTGTGTGTGTCAAAATTGTATAAACCGTTGATCTCGAAAGCATTGCATGATTCGTTTCTTCTAAGTGTTCAATCAGAAAGCTAATCCAACAAGATTCATCCCAGAGTGACCAACATCATATTTACATTAATGCTGTCACAAGTTAAGCCATAACTTAACTGGACAGCATCGAAAGCAACATCTGAAGTTTTTCAAAGTGAATGTGTTTAACCCCTCAAAATAATTTTAGAAAAGTGCTCTTACACCGAAAAATGGGTTTTTATGGACAGTGTAACTCACAATATTAAGAAGGTCAGTCACAATTTATAATCTTCGACAAAGAAACCGTTAT
>JTDE01002223.1:2684-28971 GCA_014338405.1 Paragonimus skrjabini miyazakii | reverse complement strand
TTCATTCTGTAATTCATGTGCTCGTAAACAACGTTTTGACACTGTCAAACAACAGGACATCAGTGCAGTTGATTATAATTGGTTTATGGATATGTAAATGTATGAACCACGCAGTGACGTTTTTTGGAGCTAAGAAATCATCAGCAAAATGGACTGAGAAAACAAACAGATATACATCAAAACTCGACAGGTAAAACTAATTGGAAGTGTACACTATCAGTCAACTAGGTCGACGTTGATAAGGCCTAGTCATCCCAGTCAAGTGTGGAACACTGTACAACCAATTGTGCGCCGCTGTGGGGTTCATAGACCAAGCGTCTAGGGAAAGCATCAGGCACGCTACAGAAGATAGCTGAGAATTAATCAACGTTGCATATCATAGAACGCCCAGCAGCTGATAAGTATGTTACCAGAATATTAATCAATAACAACACATTTTCTTAATGGACAACAAAACACCAGTGGTTGATATAGAGGTTTATGTTAAGCAGTATAGGAATACAACTAACGGTTATCCACCAAGGCTGACACCCTCAGAACTGACGAAATTTGTGCACTAGATGGAGGGGGCTAGTTTCTGTCATGTCCCGTGGAAATTGCACCACTACGATTAACTCACCATTTCGTATACCCCAACGGGAAAACGACTATCACCAAAAACAGTCACCCCTTAGACATTTGAATAAAATCGTCAGAAGACACAAATTACGATATGAATTCATTTCGCACACTCTCGTCAGTCGTCAACGTATGATTAGCATGAAAACAAAACCAACAAGACTTAGGTGAAACGATTAAAAGTACAAATCGTGGCTAAACCCACGGTGATCAAAGGTTGACAATCATTTGTTTTGGTTACTGGAACGTAGTAGATTGTGCGTTACTCGTCCAAACTTACAGTGTTTGTGTATGTCACTTGTCAGGTCTGTTGAACAAAAGTTGCTTCAGTTGAAATAGGTATACAACAAAGTGTTTTGTTCGGTGGATGACATGGCCCTTGGATCGTACATTCGACTCACCAATCATTGTAATCCGATTGTGAAGCGTACAGAAGCTAATACCATGAAAAAACTACAGCAAGAGTTAAGAGGCAACCTAGCTAGTCATGAATGTCCAAAAGACCTATCCAAACATATTCTCTATCTATCATCCGTCGCATCATCATGAACTCAGTTGGAAACACTCTTAATGGGACTGAATTTTCGGGTGCCTCAAAAGCATACAAATAAAACCCTGGTGGATGCTTAATTTGAAAATTTGTATGCTCAATTAAATGTTTTGGTTCCGATATTAGCGGATAGTGACAGTTGGCTGAAGGCCAAGTTAGTTGATCTGTCATACAACTTCCAACGGTCTCCAATACAACGGAAGTGTTGTCTGACTGGCGAAGGCTTGGAAGCTCTACGACAACTGAAGCCAGATAAAGGGACTGGTGCTGTGATAATGAACCGCCAAGAATATATGAGCGAAGTAGAAGAAATTCTCGCGGATTCTAGTGAAGTCAGAGTTGCAAACAAACCGGACAACGTTCTGATGGTAGAGTAACAGATAGTGCGTGAGTTACAGATACTTTTGTTGCATACTTTCATCAATCTACGACAATATCGCATGTTAAAACATGTAGGCACCAAGACCGCACAACTGTGTGGTTGCCTAAAACCCACAGATCGGGTATTCTCATGCAGACCATTTTGGCAATGAACGATTCTGCTTACAATGAGCTAGCAAAATGGCTGGTTAACATTTTAAACCCTCTTCGACATAAACTATGTGTGCATACGTTGAAAGACATTTCTGAAATGATACCATAAACTGAAAACCTGAATATTGCCAGAGACACGATGTGTTCTATCGATGTTACTTCATTATTCACAAATATGCCACCACGCGAAACGATAGATTTTATATGTGGTTTCGTTCTATCCAACTCCATTTGTCTTCCAGTGCCTGTTGACTATTTGAGGAGTTTACTTATACTATGCACGGAAAATGCGGGATTCTATTTTTCGAGTAACGGCTTTCATCAGATAGATGGCGTATTCATGGGGAGCCCACTCGGTTCTTTTTTAGCTGATGTATTCATGGCCAAAGTTGAACAGTCACTACTTGCAGTGCTGGACGGACTGAAACTCTACAAACGATATGTCGACGACATGATCTTGATTAGACAAGACCAGTGGAAAGATCGTTTCAAGCTACCAACTCAGTCCACCCGAATACCTCAGTCAGTTGAGTACGAAGGTGAGACCAGTTTGCCATTCTTGGATATTTTGGTTGGACGCCGTTCGGACAGATTTATCGAACGTTCAGTGTACCGTAAACCAATATGGACGGGACAATACATGGACTTCATGAATTTTGCTCCCGTTGCATACACTGTTTTACAGATCGTCAAGAATATGCTCCCAAGATGAATTATAAGCCGAACAAACAGTGTTGTATGAAACGCTTCTCGCTAACAATTTTCCAGAACGTTTCATTCGGAAATGGCGAACATTTACTTACACGAAAAATGCAACTGTGGAAGTCCCTAAAAAAGCTGTTTACATTAAACTCCCTTTCAAAGGTGATAGTCTGATAAACACCTTTGGAAAAATGATTAGTGCCGCGTTGAAACGTGTGTATAATGCAGCACAGCTTGTCCTGCTCTCACAAACGACTAGGTTACCTCCACCCCCAATCAAAAAACAAATCCCGATTTTATCTACCAGACATTGTATCTATCAGTTTTCTTGGAGTTGCGGAAACACTTACATTGGTAGAACAAAAAGGATGCTTACGACCAGGGCCAAGGAGCACAACCCAAATTGGTTGAGAGTTGCACGGACTAACCCACCAATGAGGGACACTCAGCGGGGACAAAACGTCGCTTCATCCATTGCAATTCACTTATCGATTACTGGTCACAGTGTCAATATCACATCTTCGTTTAAGGTCTTGATGAACGCTCACAAATTCTCAAGTATATTGAAACCTTGTTAATCAGCTGTCGACAGCCGGTCCTATGTGCACAAAAACAACTGACTGTCAACCTTTGTTCACCGTGGGTTTAGCCGTGAGTACCAACCACGATCCAGCCCGATTTGTACTTTTAATCGTTTCACCTGAGTCTTGTTGGTTTTGTTTTCATGCCAATCATACGTTGACGAGAGTGTGCGAAATGAATTCGTATCGTAATTTGTGTCTTCGGACTATTCTATTCAAATGGCTAAAATGGATTCAATGCTTCAAACTTCTTAGATAAATGCACTTTTATTTGCCCTAGCCAGAATCATGCTACACTAGTCCCGCTAGTCATTGCGCTTCCTTTCGTTCATAGCCTGACATCGACCAGCCGTTTTGTGGTTGGCCTGCAATCGAGAAAGGGTCTTCGCAGACCGCTGGTCCTAGTGAACACCAGCAAAGCGGTGGACAGTTATTTCGGCCTAGCTGGGTTTCATCACCAACCACACCTGGGAGTCGAACCCACTACCCGTGAATAAACAGCATACTACAGTCAGAGCGCTTAACCACTGAACCGTGAGGCCACGGTCGCCGTGACTGTAGGAAGGTGTGTGAATTAACTTCCCAAGCCGTTGCACTTCCCCTAGGTAACAAGCTAAATCGATTAGCTGTTTTGCTAGGTCGAAACAACTGTCCACCATTTCGCTGGTGGTCACCGGGACCAGCCGTCTGCAACAGCACCACATTGCACATGATATTGTAAGCCTCGGAAATAATTTCAAATCACGACTGTTGGGCAAACTATCAAAATATTTCTGCCTTCTGACCAACGAGTTCAATCGAAACCCTTATGTTGTCGTTAAAGGTTTAAATTCCGTGAGAGATGGATAACACAAGCAAACAACAAATTTAGTCTGACAACAACCCGTGCCTCCAAAGTTCATTGAACGACTTCTTTCATATTAAGTCAGCAGTCCGAGCGTAATGAATGACAGGATTTCGTTCTTTACTGTCAGAAACGCTGGATGGATCGAGAGAGACCAGTGCACGAAGTTGACAAGATAAAGCAACCGTCTCGCCAGAAAATTCACCCTTAGGTGTTGACTAACTTCAATATGGGTTACAGCACGTATTGATCATTTCAATGTTCGTGCACTGCACTTAAAATGTATTTATTTAAAGTGGTAAAAGAACAACATTGTACGAAGTTTATTAAGATGTTTGGCAAATCAGTTTAAATTAAATGAACGAAATACAAAAGCAAAATTTAACACGAACCAATTTAAATGTATCAACAAAAAATGCGGTAACAGCAGGTAAGAACCTTGTATCATGACTTCTTTATGGCAGGTTTCCTGACGTATTTCGCTTTTTCCTGAAATCAGGATAAAATTACAAGTTAATTTTGCAATTTTGATAGGTGTTAAGAATGCTGTTCCTGTGGAGGTTTAAAAAATGTACCCGTAGGCAAGAGATTTGCAATTCATTTATGCTGTTAGAGGTCATGTGACGGAGCGGTAACAATCCAGCTTATGATTAGATGAATATATTTGAAGAGAACTGCGACAAGAGGAAAACTGGGTGACAACAGCATTGTTTTAATCGACACAACAGTGCCAACAACTCCGAAACCATTCAGGATTAGTGCGGTGGAGTGAGTAAGACGTTACAAACTGAACCAGAATGAGAAGATGCGTGGCAAAACAATGTTGGTAAAGTATCTCATGAAGTCAGAAACTTATGTATATTTAGGAGAAATAAGTAGGGTTGCACTGTCCAATTTTATACACATTTTAGCACGTGCTTCTTCACTCCGAAGTTTAGGTATTTAGTGATTCTGTTGAATTTCCTTTACCGATAAGGAATACCCAAACCAATCCGGGCATGTACCAATGAAATTGATGCTCGTACAAGCTGCTGACTTCAGCTGATCAGATCCATTACTCGGCACTTCATGTTCTCCGAAATCACTTGCTCTTCTTGACAAAACTGATAGACTAACTGTACGGTGTTCATTTCCATGGTGTATATGACGTTTCCCAATCTACCGTAATCAAGAAGTCGAGCGAAATTTCAATTCGTATTCGTGATTATATTTTGTCTGAAGTAATATCCTACAAAACAACGGTAAACAGATACATAATTGTAAATTGACACATGCAGCGTATAATTTCCTCCGGTACCATATACTTTCCGCAGTTTTATCTAATACGTTCATAATCAGTCTGCATCTCACGGAACATACTTTTCAAATATGCTGAGGACGCATTTTTAGGTTGTGTAAAGATTAGTAAGGAGAGAAGGTGAGCCGGTGTATTAATTCATATCCAGGGTCCTGAAAATAAACTCCTCAAGATGCCAAACATTATACCGAAGTGTACAATCAACGGACTTGGCTATAAATCGTTCACTTTCACCGGTTTCAGCTCACTCTCAGGTATTTTACCGTTAACTAGCTCAGTACCAACAGTATTTATATGTGAAATTAATCAGTTTACCCTAGTGTTTTCAACGTATCCGTAGGTCTAATCAAATGTTTTCTTCTCTGCTAAATTTTCCGTTTGTCATTACCTTTCTCCTAATTTGTTTGCCAGCATTCTTGTTAAACAATGTACGCTAATAAGTCGTTCTTTTAAACGCCTGTCTAAAACCAGCAATGTCTCCTTAGGTGACAAAATTCAGCTCTTTCATTTTAAAAACCCTACAGCCAGTTACACGTTATTTTCCGGAAAGCCTTCTGGTTATTCGTGCTCCCTACACTCACTGCATGGTCAGTGTGCTTCTCGTCTCACAAACTTGTCCTATATCTGGAAAGCTGGTTACAAGAACATCCACACATGCTTGGCAGCATTGAAATTGAGACAGGAACTACTCGTAAAACCTAGAAAGTTATAATCGTTCTCATCTTTCTGCGTCTGTTCTCCCTTTTCACTAGTGACATGCATACCTTTCTTTTTTAGTTGACCAAAGGACTATACCTAACTAAAATAAACGCCGTGCGGGGGTGGGTGGGTAATAAAGCTCTACCTAATGGAATATAACCGTGAAATCCAAGAAGAAGAAGAGATCGAGGGGGGAATAAATTCGTCGAGTGTCTAGTCAGAAAGCCGGCAGTCTTATCACCTGCCAAGAATGTCAAATGAGACGTACAACAACGCCATTTATGCCTACTAATTAAAGCCGTCACTGCCACGTTCGTCATGGAATTCCGTGACGCACCCTAGGGCTGCAGGAGTGTAACAAAATAAACTACTCAGAAGATAACATCATCATAGCAGCCATGAGCCTGACTAAAATGTACTGTGACATGAGAGACCATAACCAAGCACCTCCGGCGGACTCAGTTATAAATGTCTACATTGAATTTCCAAAATAGATTGCATCACATATAATGCGTAACCAGTCCGCAAGAAACCCACGAACTCGGTATTCTGTGTGATTGGATGGGGTTTTCGGTCATTCCAGGTTATCTTGTGAACGGTCTTAAAAATATGACGAACTCAGAGTGAGCCGGGTGATTTCAGAACGACCTTTTCGGACGGTAGCACTTACAAAGCATACATGTATGTATGTGCTGAACCCGTTCGCCCTACTCAATCATAAATTCTATCTATATAAGCTTAATTAACTGAATCAACAAGTCTTCCCTACTGAAACAAAGTGTAGTGCACTATAAAACCGGTAATTACTTATTCATTATCGAGCATTTTCTATTTGCGTGGTACATTATTTCTCAGAAGACCTAGTGATATCTTCTGACCGCAGCTTCACTAATGTAAGCGCTTTATTCATTCGTTATAATGAAACAAAAACAGTGGACGTTAACAATTGCAATACTCGGACGCCCGATCGGTCATGTGGCTCACCCGCTCTTGATAACGTCTTTCGTAGTAATCCAGTTCAGATTCGCCAGGACGTCGCATCTGCGACTCAGCCTCAGGACGTTCACGCTCTGCACCTAGAGCAGAAAATATAACACTTGATTTATACGTATCAGTAAACACGTCGAGGTGTACTATGAATATGCAGCAATATTTATATTTTATTTATATGTACACATATTGCAGTTTCAGGACTACTTTTCAGACATGATATTCTTTGATGGATTTTGTGGGGTAACTTAGCAAAATAGTTGAAGAGAACAAAAACGGGAAATTGTTCAAGGTAATAACTGTGTCTGCTGTGTCAATATCTTCTCTATTTGTTCAATGTTAATTTTAAGCCGTTTAAGATTGAAACAGCTGGAACCGTTTCACTCTTTCCACTTGTCTAGAAATAGTTCGTCTCTGAAAACTAATGTTTTAAGACCTCCACAAAGTTCATTCGAAAGCCAATATGCTAAATATAGACCAGCATGCGGTAGAAGCTTGACAATTAAAGAATGATAACAGAGAGTACGTTAACCGATTAGTGCTTCATAAATTTTAACAACAGCACGGACTTCACGTGAAACTCAGCTGACGCTCAAATGATCGCACGCTGTACTATTTAACACTAGCGGCTTGAAATTCTACCGTGGGAAATGAGACAAGAAGACCTGAGGCCTATTTCCCCCTGATTAATGAGGTTTAAGGGCATTCTACTTTGAATATATACAAAGTTGGTCAGCCATGGCGCCACTTAAATCTTAGGTTGAATAGCGAAATTCCATGAGGTTATTTTAGCAGGTTGTATACACCAAGTTCACAGAAATAAACAGCAACTAGACGCAAGCAATAATATCAAGGAATATTTAATCAGAACCTCAGCAACCTGACGGATTGTCTCAAACACGTTTATTTGAAGAAAACTAGCTGCTAAGTTTGGATCGAAATAATCTCGCTAAAGACCAGCAGCAAATGGTTTTGGGTGTGGAAAAGTATTTTGAATCAGCCAAATGGGTCAACCTGTTAACCTACTGTTATGGGGAATTTGACAACCGATGACGGGGTTAAAAATAGATGGTTAACTGGCTTGAAACCGTTACGTTATAGAATACTTAACTTCTTCGGGACGCGTTCTGCTATTCGCTTAGATAGACGGTGGTGAGTTCTGGTTGTGTCAGCCTCTCAGCAACTACAGTTGAACGAACTGGCACACAACAGGGGATGTAGAGCAGTTAGACGAACACAGTTGATTATCATGCCGAAATGGTTCCCTAAAATGAACAGAATGAAGCAGAAACGCGCAACTACACAAGTAGCCAGTAAGTTTTGCATGAGATCGTTCACCGAATGATCAATTTTGCTGGCAAATCTTTTACACGGTTCATCAGAGATTTAAATACGTCTGGCTCTATGAAATGAAGTTTTGAACAAACCGCCTTTGTATGCGATTAAAGCAAAGCTGGAAAACTAAAGATACGGGCCACCTCATATTGCTATGCAAGTTACCGGTCGACCGAAACAACTCGTGAGGAAACGTAATATAGAGCTGGCAAGTGGCAACAACGTTGAGGATATCCCCAAGAGGATAGGTATACAAATACTTGCAAAACTGACATACATGATGCTGACAGACCAGCCAACTACAAGTTGAACAGCGGTGTGTGTTAGCCAATGCCCCACGCCGTAATTCGTTTAACATTTCAGTCGACTACACGGTGACAGTCGCAGACAAAGTATGTGTCCATCCAATCGTGCAGATAGCCTATCTTTGGTTGACGTTTCTGTACAAAGCGCCTCTGTTTAGAATGCACTTGTTTTGAGCAAAATTTCGTTTGTTGGTGCAGGCGTCGTACAGTGAACTATACTGTAATGAACTGCATGTTTACAGAATGACAATTATGCCAAGGTGCCCCATTATACCAGTGGCCCTATTGATTAGGTTATACTGTATTTCTCCGGTTGTGTATCTGAAGTATGTCTATCAGGCACGAGCAAGTTGCATTACCATTCAACAAACTCAAAGTAGTATGCATGCTTACAAACGACACCGCTATTACTCATATAGATTGGACATCACTCACAATTCATCGCAGCTGTCGCATTCCCATAGACTTTGCAGTCGGCTTCTTGCCGGTCGATCCAGTTGCTCTAAACTAATTAGTCGGTCAACCTCACAAACGTTCGAATTAATTTTTTCTACGGAGCACCAACAACTGTATACGGGATACATGAGAGTTAAGTGACAGAAATGGAACTACTTTCGTAAGTCACTAGAATGTTTTAGCCATGGGATGGATCACTGCCTACTAGTGAGAAGTAGAGACGGTTACTTAAGAGGGATGCAAAAAACGGTTGTCAGGTAGAATATGTCGTAGTTTACACATAGTGGAACGTGTCTACTGCCTCTTCTGGAAAGGATGACTAATCTCGTCGCCCAACGGCTTTGCCGGCATGCATACTTCATGATTTCACAGATAACCTGTACATAAATTACATAAGTGCAAGGTTTAATGAAAACAACTGTTTCCCAAGGAGGTTTACGCGAATCTGGAGAGGCGTGGTATGTAATATGGCATATGTTTAGTGAACTCGAATCCGGTTCTACACAAATCACTAATAATGAACACAGAGATCGGTCGGCCTGAGATGGTGGACGCAATAAGAATAGACTGTCTATGTTGACATACCAAAAAGGACTTTTTTATGCGTTAGAGAAGTGACCGTCAAAAATCTGCTTTTAGTATGAACTGTACCATTTCTTACATTGGTGGCTTTTATGGAGATGAAGGACGCGCGACAATTGCCGTGTGTGTAAAGTGAAGCACTGAGAAGAATCATCTACTAATATTGAGGCCAAAATGTCGAAGCATAAGTAATCGTATATGCTTGCACCAAATGATTAGAGATTTACTATATTTCAGCTAGGGAGCAGACATAACTAAACGTTAACTTGAGGAAGTAGTAGTTTTCACACGAATGCTCATTTGTTTCATTCAACTTTGTTCCAAACAGTTACACACCGGAAAGCATGAACCACAGAACCCAGTTGCGGATTCACAACGCGTTATACGTATTCATTCGCCGCTTCGAATAGAACATGAATTTGCAGTTGGTGTCAGTTTGACCGTACCTTCGAGGTCGTTCTGAGCCAATTTATACGCATAAACAGCCTGTGCTTGGCTTCGTAGGAAGGGATGGTCGTTAGAAGTTATGGGTGCGTTCAGTTCCTCTTCCGTCAAAATCCCACCAGCTCCACTCTCATCCATCCTGGAAATTCCAGGTGAGAGAGACGCGAAACCGGTCAGACCACCCATGGCTTGATACGGACAGGGCTTACCGATTGGTCGGCCGCGTGCGTGGCGTTCCTGCGCGGTCTCCATCTGTACAGGAATGTAAGTGTTTCAGATTGTGATTGGTAACATACCCTGAAACTTGACAGCACATTAACGCGCATCAACTCGAAACGGAGGATTCAGAGTGATCACAAAATAGGTGAGTCTAAAAACCCCGGAAAGCTGTGACAAAGTTAAAAAATTCAGAAGCTATCAGATTGTTAAGAGTATACAGCTCAAATGTGATCATACACTGATATATGATGCACTTCAGGCACAGAAGATGGATGGTAAATAATGGTGTTGCTTCAGGCGTTCATTTGCATAAAACAAACACTTAAGGCGCACCGATCTAGTAAGACACCGTCTGTTAGTGTACGTATTCTTATGGAGTTTTGGGCTACCCTATCTTACGGACTCTGATTTTGGAAATAATCTTTCCATGAACTTACTATGAGGTGAAGCTGTGAAAGCCGTCCTCACATACCGACTTCCTCTACTCATAGATGGGTTGAATTATTTACACTGAGTAGTCAAAGCTGTTTAGGGTTTTTTTAACAGAAGGTGTGAACTAGCTAAAATTTTCATAACATTAGAAAAAATGTCAACATCTATACACTGATACTAATAATTTAACTCAGCCAGTTATTCGCTCGGTCAACGAGCATGCTTGAGATGTGCGATTGTGTTTTCTTATATAATTCACCGAATTCATGGTCACTTCAGAAACGGAGACAGGTGTTGTTGAATTCAGACAGGCAAACTAAAGGCAATAATCAATCATATGTGGCTGCGATATACTAGGTGGGTATTTACAGATTTGTGAGCCATAAACCAGACACTGACTGTTTACGCAATCATGTTTAAACAGCTTACAGTTACACAAACGGAAAAGTACCATTTCATTGGTAACAAGACAGTGTAGAGATATTAGTTGCAACATGCATTGAGTTGCCTCCAACTGGTCACTAAAAATATGTATAAGCAATGGATCCGTTGTGTGATCCAGTGATCGTCAATGACAAGATTTTGATTGTGAAGACAAGTAGTACTTATATAAAGATTTAGAAGATAACCTTAAACATATAGGAATTTTGGAACTAAGGTCAAAATTGGAATACTAATGCAAATTAGATAGCCATGAAGATGAAAACATAATCAGTCCACCTGGTTCATAGCACATAATCGTGGTCCCACACTATGTATCTTCAGCGCACTAGAACCATTTAAGCGTGCTTGTTCACGTTGTGACAAAACGGACCATAAAACTTTCATGAAATCCGTCACACTGCTGGAGACGACCTGATGTTAGCGTATGTAGTACCGTCATCCTACGGCCAACAAAATTCAAGCCATACTCACAGGTACCAACAAAACTAACGTGTTTTCAAGAAAAAGCGGCAGTGGATGTTTTCTTCAGGTTGAGGATATTGGGACTGTTGAGCGCAGCACGGATTTTGTTGAGCTTTATAAACATTAAACTATTTGATTCACCAATGGGGTTACACCACCATCCTTATGCAACACTCCAAGCCACGGTGTCTTTGAGTAAGAGATTCGTATGTATGAAGGCATGAATAGATATAAGTTCATTCGAACATGTGCCATACATACATTTACATTTGACTTACGGTTGGTGGTCAGGCAGACTGCAATATATTACATGTACATATTCGATTATTAACCCGTTTTGTCACCCTCTCATGTGAGTAGCCTACAAGAACGGGTAAAATGCGGTCGACGCATGCACATCTTAAATTCGTATTTAAGCGCCATTCAAAAGCATCAGTGAAAGTATTGCTTTGGGACCTAATTCGTTTTTTGTATAAACATATACGTATGTTTACACATACACATAAGTTATTCAAGTTGCCTCTATCGAACCCCTAGAAAAGGTTTCACTAGAACCGGATGAGCATATATGATCATTCGGGCGTGCTTAATGTGAGGTTACTGGTATAGTAATCAGAGCGGTTGTCTCATAGGAAAGTGGCCAGAGTGACAGTCCTAATTGCATCAGGAATACGTACTGTTGAAAAGTACTGACGACTGCAAAACTCGGGTCTAGAGCTTTTTTTCTAAGTGTCAGCTGGGAAAGCTTACTTGGATGCAAAAGATGTGGTCCAGTATCAGTGATGTTTAATTTATACGTACTAACGTATTAGACTGTGCAAACTATTACACACTCAGTGTGGATAAAATAGGTACACATGGACAAAAATGAACATGTGCCCCTAACACAATGGCAGCATGGGAGTATGAACAGCGGAGTGAAGAACAACAAACATCATAACCGTAATCACCATCAAAAATCATACGTCTGCTTTTGCAACATGTTTAACTGAGATACAACCATAGGCAGGAAAATTCAATGACAACTACACAATAGCTTAGAGCTGAGAGTGAGGAATTAAACGTGTGTTGGTACACAAAAGAGTAGTGTGTTTTTACTGAACAACCAGTAAAGTTACAAGCGAAAGTAATGTAACATCCGCTAGTCTCAGTAAAGTTTCCACTGACCTGATATATATATATATATATGACGCACTAATTAAAAAAACATTGTCCAACCGTGGCAATTTCCACGTTCGTGTAACCGGGTGAGATAACACTCTCCTAACATATCAACCTATGGTCTAACGACGAACACGGGCCTCGATTAGGGAAATGTACTAGACCTAGACTAACCAGCCTGATTGTATTTCTTTCTAAGCTCTTAAGCCGGTTGATTATTTAACCGCCTCAACGCTTACGCGATTTGGGTGCTATATTAACAGAAGGCTTTTGGTGTAGCACATAACTGTTGGCTATTCTTAGTAAACGGCTATACCACTTTAGTCTGCACATTCACAAAGATTGGACGAATGGATTCTGCCGAGTGTGATTGTCAGCTCCTCCGCTTAGCTTCATCGTTGCAGGATCAGTGGTTTCACATCATGTGCCGGACTGAACGTACCTACTGATAGCCGAATACACGGAGACGGTTCACGTCATTCATTCTGAGAGTCCACTATCTGCAGCCGTAGACAACCACAGTAAATATAAATTTTGCAATTTACCAAGTTTTGTCACGTAGAGGATCCACTAATACTTGCGCCTCGCTTCATTGGAGATATCTAGGCAAACTGTCTAGGTGGGTAAGTATATAATCAGGCTGATAAGACCTCGTTTATAACCAACGCGTAATAAGTATATAACTTCAACGGTTGTATGAACAATTCAAGAATGAGTCAGCTAAAAACCTGAGCCACTTACCACCATACGATGCTTATAAAATTCGATGCCACAATCACAGTTCATGCTGGTTTTGAACCCAGCACACTTACAGTTGGGTTTGGAGCAGAAATTTGGCGGTTTCTAGTAGGGAATTTTAAAGAAAAGGAAGATTTTGCATTCATTTAAAAATAAATGAGGAGACGTGAATAGAAATTGGGTGTATTTCGCTTGTTAGCAAGAACTGAAAAGGCTGGAAATGGGTTTAATTAACAATTCAAACTAAAAATCTGAAAACACGCATTCACCTTACAGGAATTTACTAGCAAGAAAGGCCACTGTTTGATGGTTAGGAGCATGTAGTTCGTGAACCATCTGGTCACTGACTTCCTAACCCCATCGGTTATTTAGGATCATTTTAAGCGGATTAAAAATGTGGTTTGCTAATTCGCTGTTCTAATGACATTAAAAGGTAACTTCAAACGGGTACGTGAAAGACCTAATAAACCGCCAACCGGTTATCCTGCGCGTGGCCTAAAGTATCCCTGGATTACTTGCAGGACATATAGGGACCTCAATGCATCCGATTTCAATTTGTGCCGATGCACATCGTTCGACCCCACCCATACGTTGAAACAAAACGTACTGGTTGTCCTGTCGTTTACATGACCTTTATTCCAACTGAACTCTTATTATCGTGTATTGGTGTTTTGGCATCTGGTACGAATATCTGAATACATCTCCATTTCACGCATTTCGACACCTGTTGTAACAAAACGTCTAAGTGACTGATGGTTCTCTGTTCAAAGTACAAACTTCTTCCTAATAATACTGTAATTTAGATGGCCTGAAAACAGAAAAACAAAAAGATTGAAAAAGAGACAAAACTGGTTGTCACGTTCAGACACATAAAAGTATCAGAACTTGCAAATCTGCATGAAAACCAGTATAACACAGCAAACAAGGAGGGACGTACTAAAGGTGGATGATGAAGTTAAAGGATGTCAGTGGAACTAACACATGTATCAAAATGTTATTGAGGACATAATCAATATTTACCCTCATCTGTAAAATATCTTCATGCTGGTTCCTCATAATGACAGATGACCATATAAGATTGTCAATGAGTGAGGAACTGCTCAAGTTAGACACTTCAAAACTTTACGGGAGATTGCGACAAAGTGAATTAAACTGAAGAATAGGATGATTCTGGTGAGCACTTACGAGAAACAAACAGAACAACTGTAGAAATCACCAAGGTGTCGATGGTGCCTATTTAGAACTGGGAGAAAAGCGGATAAGAAGTGCAGTTCAAAACAATATTTAGTGGAAGATAATATTATTTAAATAAATGTGGATTAGTTTGATTGCTAACATCGATAGAAGATACTGGCTTAAAGTGTAAGAAAGTTCACGGTGGTGGAATGCCAAAATTCATAACAACAGTTTCCAATTACGTTAATACGGCGCGTAAGACTTACGCTTGTCACATGATGATATAAAGTTTCTTTCGTTGGTTAGAATTTGGCGAAAGTCTAGAAATTTCTTATAACAGATTATTCTGCCGGAATGTATTAAACCTCAAGTAACCAGTTGGTTGTCACTACAAACAAGGTTCGTAATTAAATCAACTCTTTTATTCAGCATATTAAAGTTGCTGGAGGAAATACAAACATTTCCGCATACCAGAATCTCGTCCAACTTATTGAAAAACCGGGTACAAACATATGTGTACCGACATGACAGATTACTTCCGAAAACGTTTAGCGAAGCTTTCTAGTAAAGTCGAAATAGTCTAATCGTTTATTACGTACTTTTGTATGCCTTCGTAAAGCTAAAACATTTATTTATGTGGATTTTTAGGCAAAAATGTTAATATAAGGGCTAGCACACAGTAAACGCTGAACTCACGACACTGTGTTCTGTTGCCAAGTGTTTGCAATGACAGCGTGCAGTTTGTGTGCCTAATTTGGGCATTACAGAAAAGCTTTGGCAGTTGCAGTGCCTGCATGGTACAGGTATCGGTCGTGCGGAAGGCAGCGTTTCATAATCTGTTTTATGTTGAATCAGCCTAAGTGATGGAAAAGTGTGGAAAGACAGAAGCAAGAAAATAATTAAAAGTCTGCTCCTTACACTACTTCTAAAACTGTCACTTTCAGGAACACTATCGATGACAAAATGTACGTAATGTATGCTGACGCTCAATTGTTATACAACCAAAATAACAAGATTTCAAAAGTAAAATCAAGTAGGCTAATCGGAGTTAGATTGCAAAATCTTAAGTGTACATTTATTTGGCAAAAAATCAGATTATGTCTCGAATGACAGGAGTATCATATGTTAAATCGGGGCTCTTACTCTTAGGTTGAGCTTAATGCTTATAAGTTCAGGCATCATTCACATTAAAAAAAACATCACGTTTAGGTCTAACAGTTGCATCTGTAAGATCATATTTGAACTGATTCCACTTTAGGGGTGTAAACAAAGATACTGAGGGTTGTTGCAACCTTCGAACAGTATTAAATTGCACGCACCAGATAACAGCAGCGAGTAAGCGACTCGGAGAATAAGAGACGGGATATCAGTTGTGTGGATCACATAAATTTTCTCATCCAGGTACACATATATATAGTTAAATCATGTATTGGGAAGTTCACCTCGTGTTTTCGTGTCAGACACTCAGCTTAGAGTATCGAGGTGTTAGTCAACAAACTAGCAATATGAACCGAAAGCAACAGGCAGTAAGTAAGAAAAGGTAGGTTTTGATCAGCTTTTATTTTGGAATTATCGTGACCTACGTGGATACTACATAGAAGCATTAGGGAATGTGATATTAATCCGAATCGGGTGACCCGAAGGCTCCTACTTATTGACCGACTTGTTCGTAAAGTGTTTGGCAATAATGTATTAGAGAACAGGAAAGTATTAAACAGGCCTTCTTGCACATGCCGTCCCGTGCCTACTGGCAAAACGGTTCGTTGTGTTGTGACCGCAAAATACGCTTGGCCTGAGAACTCGTTTATTGCGCAAACTCCCGTGTAGGTCATGTCAAAAACGAAACCAACAACGTCAGACATGCATTCACAGACATCATTGTCATTCGCCTTGGTGGAACTTCTGCCGTAGCGCCTACACACTACTCCGATAGTCTCTTCTTGTTCGTCGTCTTCCTGGCGTTCGGAGCTTGCCCTTTTGTTCCTGAATGTCGCTTGTGGATAATATACTACTTGCGAGTAGTATATTACTCGCAACGAAACTGCCTGTCATACAACAGTTGTTAGATAGATGCAAGCGATTTAATTCCGATTATTTGTAACAGTGTACAAAAGCTTCATGAATTAACCTCCAATCGTATTTCTTCTCAATGTTGGAACAGTGAATCGCCTTAATTTCCATGTTGATTTGGCAGTGAAGATTACTAATCTAAAGTCAAATCTGTTGATTTTCTGATGCCTGGTACCTACGCCAGTTGCTAATGAAACTTGTTGACCATCATATGACAGACCAGTGATGCTTGCGTTTAATTGCACTCAGGGGGTAACATCCTGTTTCTTTCTGGGGACGTCAAATAATTTGGTACATCATTCAACCAACTGGTACAAACGATTATGCCGATCCCACTGCGAAGCATGGAAAAACTTGCCAATCAAAAATAACGATGAGCATTTTGGTTATGATGACGAAGGAGAAGCAAGGCAACGGTTGTTGTTCACAATCATTTCACCTGTATTTCATACCAAGTGAAAGAAATTTGGTTTTTAAGAATTGGAGCTGTTTCGTATATGTGTCCAGTTTTGCTCAGAAAATCTCTCTGACAAAAGACTGTATTAAACACCGGTTTTGTGTGACCTACGTAAACACCTCATCTGAAACCACACCCGTCCACTTCAATGCAAAGTACTCTGTAGGATGCCATATGTGGATTGTTCACTACTCACCTCAGGCGTATAAACCTTTTTATGCAACGAATATACACAATTCACTAGCCAGTTCTCTTTATCACATAACTTGAAAGTGATCGTATATACTCATTGCCTTAAATTCCATGAACCATTGCCAAGACCAACGGCATTCCAAGTCATAGTACGCCTGTGTAGGGATTAAAGCTGAAATTGAAGTTGATAATGAGTTACAATAGTATACTCGCTAGTACTGTTTAAAGGATACGAAAACTTCAACATATTTTGATCGATACAGTTTTGTGTGTTGTCGAACAAATAGTAGGTAATCTCAACCTCTGACTTCAGCCATAGGTTAATCAAAAGCAGACAACCAAAACCGAACACAGAACATAACATACGGTAAGAGGTCTAAAATGAACAATATTGCAAGAAACATAAATACAAGCTTTCTTTGAGCCTAACAACTAATGGTATTCGTTCATCAAAGGAACTCGATGAACAAAATGGTAAAGAAAAGAACAGAAAAAACAAGCTGAAATTATCAAACATCGACGTCTTTGAGATTAATAAAATGGAGTCCAAAATACAAAGAAAATGATATCCGGATATAGTTGTTATGATTATCTACGATTTCAAAGCATTATTGAGAATATATTTCTTAAAATAATTCCAAGTTATCTAACTGAGCATTGTATATCTGGTTAACTGAACCTAATGCGTCAGCACATGACTATGGGTTCCTATAAATATGTTGTTAAGTTCTAGCTGAGTCTCTGTCACATATCTGAGAAGAGTCGTAAGGATGACCTACCAGAATTGGGTTCACACCATGCCATTTTATATAAACCAGAAATGTGGGCTTTCTATTCAACACTTAGAACACCACGGCACTGCGAACAAAGGCTTGGGAAAGTAAGTTTCTTCAGCCTTAAAGACATGAGTTTTCAGCTTGGTATATAAATAAACAAATTGACTAGCTACTCCCGAGTCTCACGTATGTTCAAGTTAACCCTAATTTATGTCCAGTGACGAGAAAAACTATTGATGTAAAATAACCGGTAGTCACGTATACTAACACTTCATTCTTTCATATAACCTCACTTGTGACAATGATCCGTCGTTTTCATGCTAATAAATTGTTCACATCACTAAACTAGCCGAAGGTTTAACTATAGTTCTTGTTCATTAAGACGGCAAGAAGACATACATTGCGAGATGCAAGCATTTCGTTTATTCTCATCATAAAACGTTCGGTTATATAGGTTAGGCGCTTGGCGACAAAACAATGAAATGAACGAAACATCACATGGGAGCAATCAGGGTTCGCTGCCACGGTAAGGAAATTGATTGCGTATGTATGTCTTCTTGCCGTCTTATCGAACTGGATAAAGGGAACTCAATGTTTCAGATTTCTATAGTTCTCGTGTTTATTATCAAAATTTGCTGATTAGCTCTTCCGCATCCCCCATACTAGGAATGACCGTATCAACACATCCTATCCTTTCGATCATATGTACAGCACGACTAATGCGACGATAAACTTGCTAGGGAATCCAATTTTTTCGTCCAAAACCGCCTCCTTCCTACAGAAACGATTTTACCCTATCAGAATGGATGGGAGAGTCCAGAACAGTCAAGAGGTAACCTCCACTAGTGTTTTACCTGTTAGACCTTTATTCCGCTACACTCATTGGTGGCCTAGTGACCTTAACTGCTATTTTTGGTAACTGGTCTTCGATTTTATGATTCGTTGATGTTTGTAGGTTGCTATGCTCCACATAAGTACCTCGTAATTTTCTCTATTAAGTACAACTTGTAGGAATGGAACAGTTGCTTTTTGTACCCAACTTTTGGTTCGTTTTGGGAGAATTTAACGGTGACAGTCGTGTTATTCTCGAGACAAATATTCTCCATGTTTATTATTACGAGGAGGAGAATCTGAGTTCCATCAAGCGCATTACTATACCGTGGACGAACCAACGCATTTTGTCGACGGTTTACAACAAAACGACATACAGATCGCAAAGAAAGTTCCTTTCCGTAAGTTACCTCTTGTGTTCGCATATGTAAAAGATACATATAGGTTCAACTGGCCAACTGGGGCCCAGTACCAGTGATTCAGACAGGAGTAATGATAAATACACTATTGAACAGCAATATCGTAGAACGTAGGCAACCTAATCTGGCTTGCAAAAAATGAACAAGCGGTTGCATAGTAAGATGGAACGATCGGAGCGTGTTGCTCAATGTTACGTTTCACAAGACTGGCGAACTAAACATTTCAAATTGAACGCCATCCATATTTGATCACAGTCCTAGTAAGCAGAGAAGCATTTTGGCTAGTCCACTGTTAAAGGAAACGCTAGACTTGAGTTTCGCTCACATTACAGCTAATCGTTAGTGCATAACTATAACCGAGCCAAAATTTTCACTCCTACTCACGTATTTGTGAGGCTAGCGTGTCAACCACAACGCTGGTACTCTCACATCAGGCATGATTAAGCAATCGTATATAAACGTTAGATACTGGGCTTATTCTAGTCACTTCATCAAAGGAGAAAGAATACGTGTTGTGATATGTTAACATTTGGTTTGCTCACATCAGTCGCAGACGTAAAACATGTAGGTTATATACAACAAACATGTGAATATGGATACGGTATGAGGTTGTTTTGTCATCGACTACTATCTCAGTGAGTGAAAAACACGCCCCGTAATGGTTGAAACAACTGATGACACAATAACGGTGAAATTCCATTGAAACTGTATACACTGCTCAATTGACTCAATGAAGTCCGTGACTTCAACCCAACTGAGATGTTGCTGATCGCGTGGCGATCGATAGTAGTACATTTATTGTGTCGGCATTCGAGACCATCGTTCATTCTGAACACTGCTCACACAATGTTGTGGTTGAGCGTTCAGATATGGTTGATCGGTTATGTCTAGTGTGAGTGTATCATTATTGTGGTTAACACGCTAGTCTGGCAAACACAATGATCGGGAAGTAACTTTCGAATCGGACAAGGATATTTACTGCTGATGAGCTCTAATATGAGTGAAACTCGAGTCTAGTGCTGCTTTTCGTAATAGGCTAGCCGAAAGACTTCTCTGATTGCAAAAACTGTGATCGAATGTGGATGGTGTGAAGTGATCTAAATCCCAAAAATTCAATTCAAACCAAGGTAGAAATGGAGGAAACAAGATTTCCAAAATACGGGGAGGGGTTATTTGCAGAGAGGGTCCATTAACATTGATGTGGCCACCACAACTGTAGAATATCTTGAAGTTTTATTTGCTCACACACTTCTGTTCTTAGTGAGCAGAAGCTGATAGCTTCTGTCGTAGATTAGGCCTTTGTTAAGCGCCCGTGGCAGTTCAGAGATAATCGGAAATGGTTGTTTAACGCCAGCTGTTTGTCAAAGTTTTGGTAAATGCTCCAAAATCGTACTTTTGAAGGATGTGACGATACCTTCAATAAGGGAGTCTCAGCAATGTTCCAGATGTGCCTGGATAATTTTCTCGTTGTCTACCCGATATACCCGACATTACAAGTGTAAGTGAAGTGATAGAGAACAAATAATTCAAACTGAGGAGGTGGTTTACTCTTTACCCACTGAACGATGGCAAGTTAGGATTTTTATCTCAATATACACTTCGGAGTAAGTGTATTCAAGTAAATGGTTGGACGTAGATTGAATGAAAAGGATTTAGAAGGCTCTCTAGCTTATTCAGTAAAATGACCGCTTTACCATCCTTGTTAAAGCACAACATCCGTTAGCTAAGTTCTTGTGACTACAGAGGAAAGACAGACTTAATAATATCTCCGACTATGGGGTCCAGTTAATGTTCACTGTGGCAGTCACTACAGATTTCTGTGACACTCGCGTTGTGAATATGTTTTTGAACGCTTCACCAACTTATGTGTGTGGGCCTATATTGTAAGTGACAGAAAAGTGACGTTCTTGTAAACATAACTTGAGAGTATCTAGATCAGCTTGATAAACGATATGATCGTAAGAGGACCAAATTTGAAGATCATCGGCATCCAGCGAGGAACTATTAGAGACTACTTCCGGAATTTCAGTGAAAGCAAGTGAAAATGACAACAGTGCATGGAACCAGGCGTGGGGCATCCTCACTGAGATGAGAGCGGAAGAAGAGCTGTCACGGCCACCTTTTCCCATGAGAGACTGATTATTTAGAAACGAATTTAACCGGCGGTGAATGCCAGCATATATGCCGAATGTCTCGCAAACGCACCGCTCAAACGCCGAGGCAAAACTTAATAAAAATCTCCGTAGTAACTGCTTGACATCAATTATGTTATTGGTCGTACATAACTGATTTACCAGGAAGTGGTACATGGGTATAATATTGATGGCGGAAAAGGTTCCAACGCTATAGTTTTCGATATATGATATGAGTTCGAAGTGTAATAATGTTCATTTCAGGGCTTTCTTCAGTGCGGCGTTTTCGGTTCTAAGGTGGAATTTGCGGAAGAGGTTGTTGCGTTTTTAATAAATGCACTTGTCTTCTGCAATAATTTACTATTTGATTGTTTGTGTTCCAGTTCTCCGGGCGTATTTACCCTAATTTTGTTGCGGTTCCTGAAAAATATGCCTGAAAAAGTATGTTGTGGCTCCAGCCGCCAGTAACCTCAACAATGATGGGCGACGTCCGGGTGTTTATTAGCGTCAAAAGAAGGACAGATAAGCTATAAGAAACTGAATGCAAAAATGTTATACATTTTGTGGACGTACGTGTGTGTTATTTAATGACGTACTGTTATGCCGGATAGCTTTTTAGGCAGTTAGTTAGAACATAATCCAGGACACAACTCAGCAGACGATACCCAATGGCTTCAATCATAGTGCTGCCTGGGGATATTTGTTACCTGGCCACTTTGTTATCTGATCAAACATTTCTTCTAGTAAACTTACTGTGGTTTAAGTGCCACCCTGCGGCTAGCTAGAGGTTTGGTAAACTCTATCCGTTTATGACTTTGGAAGGAGTCTCGCTGACACCAGATCCATTCTTAGTGATATGCCGGATTCGTAGTCTTTAAGAAGGAACAGATGGCTAGTATAACAAACTACGATGACATCCATTAAACGCTAGGAATACCATTTTTGCTAACTGAACAATGTTGCAAGGTTCTCAGCACCACTGGATGTTTTTGTCAAACTGCTGGTGACAATAAGGGTAAACAAAATTAGCGTTTTTTTGGTAGATCGAGGACTGGTGACCACGGTCGACCACTGGACAATCGAGCGTGATGTCAAACGCTGCGTCCCAAAAGCAGAAAGCGGACAAGTGACTTAAACATTCGAAATTGTGGCTGTGCCCTGGAAACCGCAAGTGAGTTTAGAAGCTGCAGTGCAGTATTTTACTCAGATTCAACCAGTTGTATTCGCTGAATGCGCTAGTGTTGCCAGTAAGTTGCCGTCAAGCAAGCTCCCAATATCCTTGTGCCACCGTTTGATTAACGTTTCCTTAAGAAAATTTTCTGCAACTCTGTCTTGTCTGCCAACCTTCGGGTTTACACCAGATACGTGGTGTGTGTGTGTGGAACTACAAGTGGTGCAGCGCAAGTCACTTGCGGTGACGGTTAAACGCAGGCGTCCCTTAGCTTCGGTCATTGTGATAGGCCAATCCGTTTTGAATGCCACCACCTTACAAGGCAACTGCGACTTCAACATTGTCTAGAAGTCGACAATGTACTGGCTGCCTTACAACTCCTCAGCGCGCTTTGAGTAGCCACACTACTATCAGGCTCATAAACTGAGTAAACATCCGCACGTGTTCACAACGTGGTGTGCGAATCTACGTCTAGTTCATTAAGTTAGAACTTGACACAGAGTACACAAAATCAGACGCAGTGAACTAAGACTGTTATGAGCTGAAGTTCTGTCGTCTTTCAAACATAATTATGACATTTTTTTTACGGCATAAACAACCGAACCATTGAACGCCCTACAGAAAAATTACAGGCGACGAAAAACCCACTTGGTATATATCATGCAAACTTTCCTTACAGTTCACATGGGATACGACACTGCAGTTATTTGGATTACCACAAACATCGTACCGCAGGCAGTTCCGTGGAATGTGGAGAAGCTGATAGCCCAACTTTGAGGTATCAGTGTGATCTACAGGCTTGCTGTTCCGTTAGTAATACACTGAGCATTCTTTAGCGTTTTGTAAATGCTGCCTGTAAGCTTGTCAAGTGCCACTTGAGAAACCCACCTGGGCTGGCATTATGTGGGTCAATGAGAAGCGCCATCATTTGTCTTAACTCAGAATCAACACCGCTTTACTTTTCCCCCCTTTCTATAAACATTCCTTTGCGCTAATTAATTTGTCCTTCGACTCACTGATCAAACAGTTGACCAGGGTCAAACCAGAGATGCGGTGAAAGTCATAGACAGGCAGAAAATACTCAGAAAAAATAATGTATTTCAAATCTCTCCATTTACTTACTTGTCTGCTAGTAGTACTGGAGTAACCAACCCAGTAACCCAGCTTCTTTGGAATAAATTTAATCGATATCTCGATCTAATTGTATCACCTCCCTAAACAACGGTATCGGTCGAAAGATGTGTTACATTGAATAAGTGTTTTCCAGTATGTCTGCGCCATCAATATTTATTTTGTCTCAACCATTTAAAAATTGCACCAGATAAAAAGCTGACATCTCTAGAGAACGCAGCTGGTTGTAAGCAAATCAAAAATGCATAAGTTATATTAACCCAAATGTGCTCGTTATCTGCAATTTTATTTCATTACGTACCGGTTGGAACTGCGGTGTTCGGCGAAGATGTCGACGTCAGTTCTCTGTTCCTCCCGACAGATTGCTATGTCTTGGTGATAGAATTGTTATTCCTCCCACATTACGATCCGTGGTACTAGAAAACTTACACTCCGGTCATGTAAGAATTGAAAAGACAAAAACGTTGGCCCGTCTGACTTGTTGGTGGCCGAAACTAAATGCTGATTTATACAACATTTTTGAAAGTTGTGTTCAGTGTGTACACAAAGCGCAATTGCAACCATCATAATGGACATTGTGATGAACATGACCGACATACTTTGCCTCCTTCTTTCATGTAATTGTTTCATTATTCCAATATCCTGTACAATTGGTTGATGCGTACGATTCGAAAATATACGTTTTGTGTTGTTGTGCCTAATTGTGTTTTGCGATTCTCATACGTTCGATCGTTAGCCTACATAGTTCAATTCTAATTACAACATTTGGCGTCGCGATTTCTTACTAAATACAATGATTACTGAAATGGATCGATTATCCACAAATTCAAATGCCTGAGAAGTGGAGGATTATTTGAAAAGGTTTGACATTTGGTGCCTCACAAAATCTTATTTGGACGAGAAGAAGAAGGTTGATTTCTTTCTACATTTCATCGGCATGGAGGCTTATGCCCTTGTCAAAAATTTGGCTTTTCTGGAGTCACCAATCAATTGATCCTATCCTACGTTAAGCAAAATACTCCTCCGACAGTTCAAACCGGTTAATTTTGTGGCAGTTGAAAGAGCCAAATTCAATGTGCTAATTCGATCTGAATCTCAATCGATTCATGACTTCGTCCTACAATTGCACACGCAAGCATCCAGTTGTGAATAAGGCATCCAGTTAAAGGATCAACTACGTGATCGGTTGATTGCTGGTATTAACTTGTCAGAGCCACAACAGAAGCTTCTCCTGTATCGTGATCAAACATTCCAGATTATTCGTGAACAGTATGAGGAAGTAAAACAAGTTACGAAGACTAATTGGGTTCTCTGCATTTATAACAAAGGCAACCATCCACGGCCGAAACAGGATAACACATTCAAACCGCGTACTGATTTCCGTGTGCCATGCGTTCAGTTTTTGAAAGGAAGCAATGTGAACTCAGTTCTACAACAATTTTGGAAGTGCGCATCTTGTGGACGCAATCATTCTCGGTATTCATGTCCACAAAGACAAACGAAGTGCTTCAGCTGTGGCAAAGTCGAAGGTAGTGCCATATGGCACGATATCTGAGCAGTCCCTAGTAGCACACTGAGTCGGTCGACCGTCTCATGAGTGTATCACGTGAGTCATTCAACTTCTTCTCTATTACATTAATTATTACATTACTGTCTGCTGTTTGCTTATTGAAAAATTGAATAATTTTCATTTACGTTGCTAAAGACCGATTCGTTTGTTAGAAAATTTTTGTTTAATCGCACCAGGATGCAGTAAAACATGACGCGGGAATTTGCGCTTGAACGGCCATTTTTACCCTGACTTGGCAAGCGAGATGACTGATCGTTGTGTAAAAAAGCTCCGTGGTTGCTATCGTTCGAACATCCACCATCTGATCAAGCTAGCGCATGAGGATTGTTGATGGCATAGTTCCACACATGAAGTAGCTGTTACCAGCAGCAGTAATCTCTCAGTGGATGAAGTTCTATCGGATAGTAATGGTAAGTTCGTACTTGGGAAGCTAATTGATTCGTGTCGGCAAACAACGCTACCGACGTAAACCCACATATGGTTAAAGTGGTCCCTGAA
Organism: Paragonimus skrjabini miyazakii; assembly: GCA_014338405.1. Taxonomy (NCBI): domain Eukaryota; kingdom Metazoa; phylum Platyhelminthes; class Trematoda; order Plagiorchiida; family Troglotrematidae; genus Paragonimus; species Paragonimus skrjabini miyazakii. The sequence goes on along the minus strand of JTDE01002223.1, from coordinate 3,155 downwards.
AATTCCCATACTAGTTTAAATACGCCATCTACATCCAGGAGATGCGTTGCCACCTCTGCAGAGTGCGTCACGCAGGAGGATAACAATAGTGTCGAAGATATGAATGAAGGTAAGGCATACTGTTATAAAATGAAGCTATTAACCAGATCACTTACTAACAACCATCAGCACATTGAAAAAGACGGCAATAATGATTGCATTGGAGATGGCGTTTGAAGAGAACTTATCGCTTAGAGCGACCAGCATAGTGCTTCGCAAGATCAAGCAGTAGTTGCCCGAATTGCCCATGGATGCCCGAACACTGCTGGAAACACCACGAGTATGTGAGAAATGGGGTCAAAGAAGGAGGTGGATATGTCCACTTCGATGTAAAGGAGTGTATTAAACGGGCTGTCCGTGGACGATGGGATGAGCGATTAAAGTGCGTTCATATGCAGCTGCATATTCATCATCATCATCATCATCATCATC
>JTDE01002222.1:84053-116867 GCA_014338405.1 Paragonimus skrjabini miyazakii | reverse complement strand
GTAGGATGACCGAGTGGGACATGGAGAGGGGGTCCGGGAAGTGGTGGATGAAATACAGGACGGTGCAGAAAAATAGGACTGGGTTGGAAGACATTTGTGCCAGTTATGTAATCAGATGGTGATGTACCGGACGGAGTACACACGTTCGGAATTTGGTTACTAGGATCATTCACATTTTGTATAGAAGAATAAGGTATTGTGGAGTTATTGGGTAATGCATGGAAAGTGTTGAACCTATTATAGTTATGAATTGGCTTGAAAGCAGCAGAAGACCAATTGTTCATTGTCGTCTGCGAAATATTTTCTCTTGAAATGGGGTTCTCAGAACCAAATACGTAGCATTTAGGAAGTACCGCCGATTTACCCATATGTTGCAAATCTAGACCATTGTTTTCTAGTAGACACTGTAGAGGTTTCAGTGGTGGTTTGGAGGCCTGTTCAGGCGTTTTGGGTCTTCGGTTGGCATGTGCAGCCGCTCCAGATAGTGGAGAGAAATGCCCACAGTAAGAAGAGGATAGATTTGCTTGTCCAACCTTGACCTCGTTCTCGAACTTTTGCATATTGCCTCTAACACTGTGGAGAACTTTGGGCACCTTATGTCCAAGACTCATTGCAGTCGGTGTCTTAGTCGGTGGAGGGGGTCGTCGATGAATAGCAGAGGTATTTTTGGCACTGACCGTGGGTTTTACTGGAGATTCTTGACCGCGCCTAACTTCAACAGAGCTGGACGTGATTTGTTTTCCAGAATCCTCCCGGAAGGGCATGGTAACGGTGTTGTCAGTTACGACTTGCTGATCTAGGAAAGTCGTGGAACAGTCTAGATCAACGGTCACGTCAGTGAGATTGTCGACTTTATTACTGGAATACTTTTTTGCTTGAGGAATATTAGCTCGCAATATTTCCCGTTGAAGTGGTGTCCTGTCACCAAACACTTTTGTCGGCTTAAAATTTGTGGCACGTATAGTTTGATCTTGTTTTTTGACGAACTCATTTGCTACACGTTCTTTTTTGAACTGCAATAACATTGGGCAGCATTTTTGCCGTACCTTCTTGCGAGGTCTTAGACAGTGACAGTCCTGGTCTTCCATCTTACTAGCCTTGAGTAGGACTTTTTTCACGGACGGCAAAGCTATTCTACCAGGCTTGGTAATCACAACCACTTTACTTACACAGCGTATCCGTTTATGCAGTTCATTAGCTATTGTGTCAATAAACATTCCAGCAGCTACGAAGTCTTTATGACTAGAAGTAGTAATCTCAGGATGGGTGCTGATTGGGGCATTCATAATGCTAACTATCGGATTCAACCAGTGCAAAATATTGGTAGGCTGTTCATACTTACTGCATATTTTTCCCATTTCATCCCCCAGGTCCGTTATTTTTTAGCCTGATCTGTAAATATATCAGAAATAGGAACTGAATAGGTCTTAGTGTTGTTCCCTCCTTGTATGGGGCTAACATTTACCGTTGAAATTACTGCTTTGGCGGCAGATTTTGGCTCCTTAACGATAGAAGCAATGGAACACGTGTTGGAAGCGGTGCCTGAGGATTTTATGCTTCTCTTTTTTGTCACCACGCCTTTTTTGCATGAGGATACTCGCCTGGCAACTGACAATTTTTGAATACTAGCTGACTTAGTGGGCGTTATGGTAAAATATTTCTTTTTTTAAACAAACAATGATCAGAACTTTTGAAAGCTATAATAATAGTAACAGAGAGGAGCAAATAGTGAGGTAATTTGAGCGGGTATTTGATATAGATGAAAAATACACTTGCACGCAATAATAACTGGCGTTTTTTGGAACACGCGCCTGTAAGTGAAAGTATAATGCAAGAGATAGTTCAGTGCGTGTTGGTGCACTCTAGAGAGGATGAGGAAGAATAACGAAAATCGAGGTTGGACTGAAATACAAACAAAACATTTTTCACGGAATTCAGCAACATAGTTGCAGGAAAGGAAAGGTAGAATACCTTGAAATCTCAGGTTTCTGAAGGGAGCGGATAAACTGCCAGACGGCGGTGGTCGAAAGTGGAAGCGGACGGGAAAAAATAAAACGGACAAAACGAATTTAACCCACTTCACCCTAACGTACTCATTGTATCATCACTGACGATGTATTATGAGTACGTTGGTGACCCGTCAACCTGGGGCGATCAGCGTATTCGCGGTTGCACACATCCCAAGGCCATATAGTCGTCACTACGGCCTACGACACCGATGCTTTCTTTGTTCACCGCGTGCTTCACTTCACAGTGTAACAATTCCTCACTGAACTTTCAGGTATCCGTCAGGATACAGACCGTCCAGTCTAGTGTTAACTGTTTGGTAGAGCAAAACTTAACAACTCAGCTCGAAAAACTCACCTAAATAAAGTATTGTTATTTCAGCTTTCGACGAGCAGGATTTAGCTTACCCAATTTCCTCTGCTCGTACAGTTATCACCGATCCAACGGACTTGACCCGGCCAAAGAGGCCGAGTCAGCATCAGCATGACTCCCATCCCGTCCATGTCCGCTTGCTCTATTACCTATGTTCAAAATCGCGTCTGACTGCTGACTACACACGCTGCGACTTAGGCACTGCAAATGCATAGAACATAATGCGCACGTTTCGCCGTTACAATGTCCAATTATCACTGGCATACAGCAGTATATACAACGCTATTGAGCGGTAGACAAGCAGTGTAGTGCTCGGCTTCAGACTGTGGTTCTTCCAGATACGTCCTTCAAGAAGTCAAAAATCAACACACGAACTCGTAACTCACGGTCCATGGACAACCATGTCGATAAATTGCCACCCATGTGGCGGGAGTCTGCGCAGCTGTAGACAGTATCTCTATCGACGAGCATATGAGGTGTAGAAACAGCACCTTCACCCGGAGAGTGCTGAAAAAAAGAAAACGCTTTACCTGTGATGATATCCAATCCAAACTTGGATGCCGTGGTTACAAACGCCGTATGCGAGCAGCTAACTGTCATCTGCGAACAGAAACAAACGCATTGTTGCGGTACGCAGCTGGGTTGAGGGTACCGAAACATCGCCCACCAAGTAGACGACAATTTGTGTGGTGTTCCATCTCATTGTCGTCCCCCCCAGAGTCCTGAAGAGCAACTGTTGGCATGACAATCAGATGTAAACTGAATGGGGCTGAGGCTAGAACAAAACCCTGTTTCACACCAGCGGTTAGGTCAAAATCGTCACAGGTCAGTCCAGACAACTGTTTGTTCCCCTCCATAATAATAATAATACTAATGGTATATTTCACAACACATCTATGAGAAACGCACTCAGATGAACGTGATCAGCATACACATTTTAACGTGAAACGCACACCGTACACATAATTGTCAATTGTACAATACACCAATTATGAAAATAAAGTAGCAAAAGAAACATAATAGGAGAGGAAAATTCCAGTTTATGAAGAAGCATTTGGCTCACTCGCTTCCAGAAAGATAGTTCCCAAAATTGTCAATGTTCGATAAGAAATGCTGAGCAGTTACATCAATTCTCTCGCTTCACAAGGTTAACATTGGCCTTATGGTCAAGGTCCTGACAGAAAAAGGATTTTTCAGGATGGAGAAAATGAAAACTCGAATTATTTCTCTATTATTTTATGTAGACGGTGCAACATTGTAATCACATTGCCGAACTTGCTTCGAAATCCGAACTTACCAAGCACCATCCACAACTCTTCGCAGTCCAAGGAATCAAAGACCCTGACGAAATCCACGAAGAGGGCATACAGGGGCTAGCTGTGGTCTTGGCGTTTCACCTGAATTTTTTGAACAGAAAACACCAAGTCGGTCGTACTACGGCTTGTCCGAAGTCCACACTGCTCATCAAGACCACTGGCCGCCAAAACGTCCACATTCAGTAGGTTCCGAAGGATTTTTGCAAGCGCCTTGTCTGTGCAGTTTAGCAGACTAATGCCCTGATGGGTGTCGGAAAATTGCTGACAAATCCCACCCTTAAACGGTGGCACGGTGAAGGACTTCTTTAAAACGTGCGATATTAGCTCGTTTTTCCAGGTCGAGTGAACCGGTTGTAGAAAAGCACCTTCAGAAGTCGGTTCAACATTCTTCAGAATTCCACCTGGTAGTTTATCCTTGCCCGCAGACCTTCCGTTGCGCAGTTGTCCAACCGCCCATTAAGCCTCTACCAACTCCAGAGTGACAACAGTTAATACTCTAACGTTTTGTTTACGCAAACAGTTTGCGGTCACCCAATCACCGGCAGGAGGACGGTTCAGTAGGCTATCGAAGTGTCTGTGCCAAACTCCTATGATGTCTCCCGGTTAGATGCACGAGGAGCTCTTGTCCACGTCATTTAGTGCTTTGCTAGACTTGACGAGTGGACCAAAAATCGCCTTAAGCGAGTCTTAGTACTCTTTGTGTCGTCTGCAATCGGCATAGCTCTATATTCACCCATCCTAATCGCCCCACCAGTCGCCCATATTCCGCGAACATGTTCGGCGGGTTGATTGGGAACATTCCGGAATGTTGCTTCCTTCGCTTCGTCATCTGGTTCCACTACGGGAGCGGCAAACGATGAATTCTCTTTTTGTAGCAGGTCGGAGGTAGTCACTTTGTTGTTGTCGAGTCACTCCGGCCGTATTTATTGTTCGATACCGATCATCTCGGTGGCTGCTGTCATGGTCTGTTCCGGCGATAGCTCAAGCGTTTGATACCGATCGTATCGGTGGATGTTATTATGATCTCTCCTTTCAGCTGTTGCCACATAACTTCGGGGGTAGGGGATAGAGGAGCGTCTCTCAGATGGGCGGCAGCTGTACTTTGAATAGCAGTCCTCGTCTCACAGTTCTTCAGTCGCTTGATATCCAACTTCCACCGTTGTTCAGAGGATCTACAATAATCGGGCTCGCGAACAAGAATAAACGATTTGTTTCTGACCCGCTTATGATCGGTGATGTATTCAATCTCGCGCACCACTTGTATGATGCGCACTTCCTAAGTGTCGCGCTACCACGCGATCATGTAATCGAACAAACGGTGATTACTGTTTCTTGGTGAGCCCACGTCATGTTGCTGCTCTGATCCAGCTGGAATCTGGTATTTTTGATAGCCTACTCGTGAGTGGCACACAGGTAAGGCAGACGATCATCGTTCTCGTTAACTGAACGAATGTCATAGGGTCCAAAGACTGTCGGCCACGCAACCGAGTCGCGCCCTACTCAGGCGCTTAATTCACCTAAAACAAACAGTCGGTCAGTCACCAGTGCGGGGGGATTGTGGTGGAAGGCTGATCGTGGAAGGGACACTTTGTATCATGAGTGTGATACACATTTGGACCAAAATCATTAAAAATAATGCAGGCTTACCTTGACGGGGTAATGGACGCATGGACAGGATTTTAGGGCCGATGCCGTGTGGTTCGCCCACCATAGGGGAGTCGATGCGGTCAGCAACTGCAAAACAGACACTTTGTTTCAAAGCATCGTCTGCCGAGTAACAGATCCAGTAGATGGTGTACCCAGCAACAACTTCCCGGTGCTTACTTGGTCCGCAGACTTTGTCTCACTCAGAATCACGATATCGATACTGTGGCAACTAAAAATTCCATGGTAACCACTGCGGTTTGGCACCCTGGCTGTCAGGTGGTCCCACACCAATCTAGCGGTGTGCACGCATTCCATGCTTCAGCGTAGAGCGCTTTGTGTCTCCGTGCGAGTCTCAGTTTGGTCTTCGCATCACCTGGATTCGTGTGAGCACTGTCTGCTCCAAAATTCGTGCTTGTCTGTTGAATGAGGGTGGATGGAGGGAGAAGTTGGCAATGGCAGAGTGCCTATCCAAACTGTAACACGTGGCGGTGAGGGCAATCCGGTTTATCCTACGCGACGACCGATGCAGCATGCTATTTAGTTTATATTGTTCAATCAAGGTTTATGTGGGTTAACTACGGCTGTCGGAACTAAATCCCCATCAATACGTGCCAATACATTTTTGTGGCAACCCTACTTATTCATTACTGACTTTGACAGGTTGCCATTGCACTCTACTTTTGAACTTTTCCATTTGCTTAGACCATTGCTCGAACGATTAGAGAAACTGACGGGCGCCACGCGCACACAAGCTTAAGGTTCAAGTCGCATGCTCGTTCACCATTCCCGTGTACTATCTCATCGTTTCATTGCCCGCTCCCATATCGACGATAAACTCCCTTTTTACCAATCGCGTTACTCTCAACCGGTTCTCTTGGTTCGCTTGATCTTACAAACCGGTAAGTCTGCATAAATCGTGTACTGTAGTACATATTCAAGGCCAGTGAACCATTTTTTCGTCAAATTGCTTTCCGAAAAAGGGCAGTGCATGGGAATATCTTCTACATTATATCCCAACCAAACTCGCTCAATCGTAATAGATATTTAAAAAGTTAAGCCGGAAGTTTGATTTCCCGCATATTGACGATCGAGCCGCCTTCTAACAACGCAGAAATAACTAACGACCACCTAATTCAAAGCGTTTTGATCGTCAGTTCTACGGTACTGTTTTGTAAGCGATGAAAGTGTAAAACAATAGGCTGTACATCTCACCTTTAATGGTCAGCATCAACAGTAAAAATGTGTCGTCCTATTTCTTATTCCCACGGGCATCCATAATGCAAGGAAAATTTTCGCGATGAATGGGGGCGCAAAACCCCATATTGGCAGAGCGATTAGTGATATTTTCAACTTTCCAACGTTTTCCAGCAGTCACCGCGGTCCCGCGCTGGAGTCTGCCCAAATCTTCGCCGGATTTTGGAATCTCCCGTTCTCCCTCGTTCAAACTGAATTATTTCAACAGTTTTCCGATCGAAGTTCCGTCAAATAACGGCGAAATCCTTCGAAGACACATTTGCATGTATCTCCCGACGTGACATTGGAATATTTGAAAGGTCGTCTTCACTTAACCTTGTAAAAGATAAATTAATGTAACACCTCATTTTTTGGACTAAATCTGTGGAACAGACAAACTATCTTCTTTCCTTATGTGCAAATCGAACGTTGTAAACTGTAACTATTTACCTTCTAATTACGTCTTTATTTGTCAACAGGCTTCATGTCTGTCTTGTTTTATATCCATTTGTTGCTTTGTACCACATGTAATTATCTGTCATGATCGCGCACACCCGAGCGTGCTTCCCACACATGCGTTGATAAAATATATATTATTATTATTAACTAGATTGCTTAGAGTTGAAGAATCATTACAAAATAAACGTAGACAGTTGCCCCGCAAACGAAACTGTAAAGATTCACCTCTGATGAACCACGCCAAATAAAAGCGAATAGGAAACATCGTGAATTCCGAACGAGTTAAACATTATGTACAGGCGAGTACGTGTGGTCATGTTGCGAAATTGAGAGGAAGATATACGCCAAGGGGCCAGATGGAAATATTGGGCAACAGAAACTTCTCGAAACAGCTTTCAGCAATATCCGTTTCACGGGATTCGCCTTGAAGGTCGTTCAAAAGGCAAAACGGTCCTTTTGGCGCGAATCCTCGATTTTTAAATGTATTCTGAAATTTTAAAATCAAAATGTCAGGCAAAGTACTTACCGTATATCAATTGTAAATGAGCGGCGTTAATGGAAAAATTGGAATACATCGAATAAGTCCCAAAAATATTAGCTTTGTGATGGAAAATATTTCCACCATTTTTGCGGAAACAACCTGCTATTGACGTTAGCTCACTTTTTCAAGTATTATAAATGCAATCATTGCAATTCTCAAGATGGAATACGTCATCTTATAGCCTGAGAGTGCTTCATTTTGTGGCGTTTCACAGATATAGTCGAAATGGAAATATACGACCATACTGTGTTTGGTTTGCATTTCAACAAGAACATCAACACATTTGATAGTGAAACGTGCATGACAACATTTCCAGCTTCTTTTTCTATACGATATCTATACTATTTCTCTTTGTTTGCAAGATTTCAGGCAGATACTGGCCGATGGCACGTTGCTGTTAGAAATGGTTGGAAATGACGCTAACATATGGTTGTTTCCATCTTCGGTGTATATGGATCGGCGTAAGAAAAGGGTACCATGTCCCATTCTCTCATCTAGAATCTTCAGATGTAAATTCTATCCACCCTACTGCATTGTTTCCAGCTAGATTGGTGTCGCGTGGCGTTCATACGGAGCAATATGCGGAAACAGATGAAATCAAGCTGCCTGCCGAGTACCGGGAGATATACCTGTCAGCTAGTCACACTACGATGTTCAGAACGTCAAGTATCTATTGCGGTGCGGAAAACGTCTGATCAATATGGCAACCAATGGAATCAAAGATGATGATAACCATGTGCCCCAGACGCTTCAAATACAGATTTTTCATCACTTCCCGCATGTGTTTGTTCTCCAAATTGTTCATGGTAAAGGTGGTTTGGAAGGAGCAGCCACTAGTGTGAACATGTACTGCATACTCAGACGCTGATAATGAATTAAGTCAATCGGGTGGAGCAGCCACCGGTGTGAACGTTTACTGTGTATACAGACGTTCTTCATAGCTTAATTGGAAGAAGTTGAAGCATATACAGACGTGAACGCATCCTGTATTCTCAGACGTTGTTGTTAGTCAAAGTCAATCCGGTGGAGCATCTACTAGTGTGATCGTATACTGCATGCTGAGACGTTATTCATAGCTTATGTGAATCATGTTGAGGGAGCCACTAGTGTGAACGCATCCTGCATTCTCAGACGTTGTTGATTGTCTGATTCAATCGAGTGGGGCAGCTACTGGTGTGAACGTTTACTGTGTATATAGACGTTTTTCATAGTTTAATTTAATGAAGTTGGAGCATATACAGACGTGAACGCATCCTGTATTCTCAGACGTTGTTGATAGTCTAAATCAATCGGGCGGGGAAGCTTTTAGTGTGATCGTATACTGCATGCTGAGACGTTCTTCATAACTAAAGTGAACTAAGTTGAAGCCATCTAAAGGCGTGAACGCATCCTATCTCAATCTAACTGGCATCTATTTAACTCATACTTACATGAGGTTTTGTGGTGCAATTGGCATCCATGTAACTGTGTGGGACGACTGTTGCTTGTTTTCTCGCATACGCACTGCCACTACAATTAAGTTTCACTATCGGTGGTTAACGGTAGGTAGTTTACTTTAACGCTTACGCACCTTCACCCTTTAGATCCCCATCTCAAAGGCTCCCCGGTGTAATGAATTGTATAAACAGAAAATATTGAAGATATATCCGAGTAAGCCGGTTGCGGTATACGTATTACACATACATTCTTTCGCCAATTTAGGAACTTGGCTGTTCGCCAAGTACCACTTCATAATCATACCCGGAAATGGAAATCCCGCGAACCAACTCGTCAAACTGTTCTCCACCTTAAGAGTTGTATATGGTACAATATACTTAGATTCATTACCAAACATTGCTGCGTTTGATCCATTCAGAGGATGATCTTGCTGACCTGGCCAATAAAGAATGACTTAGTATGCAGTATGCGTTCATATTAGTAGCTGCATCAACCTGATTTACATGAACTATGATTGATTTCTGTCTGTGCAGTATTGGTTCACATCCGTAGCTGCTTGAACCCGATCAACTAGAGCTATGAAGAACGTCTGAGTATGCAGTACAGGTTCAAACTAATAGATGGTTCAACCTCATTCAATTGAGCTATGAATAACACCTGCGTATGTAGTATACGTTCACATCAGTAGCTACTCCACCCGATTGATTTAGACTAACAACAACGTCTGAGAATGCACTATGTGTTCCAAACAATTACTGCTTCAACATGATTCACTTGGGCCATTAACTATGTCTGAATATATATACGCAATAGTAAATGCCTCAACTTCATTCCCTTAAGCTGTGAAGAACGTCTCAGCATGCAGTATACGATCACACTAGTAGATGCTCCACCGGATTGACTTTGACTAACAACAACGTCTGAGAATACAGGATGCGTTCACGTCTGTATATGCTTCAACTTCTTCCAATTAAGCTATGAAGAACGTCTGTATACACAGTAAACGTTCACACCGGTGGCTGCTCCACCCGATTGACTTAATTCATTATCAGCGTCTGAGTATGCAGTACATGTTCACACTAGTGACTGCTCCTTCCAAACCACCTTTACCATGAACAATTTGGAGAACAAACACATGCGGGAAGTGATGAAAAATCTGTATTTGAAGCGTCTGGGGCACATGGTTATCATCATCTTTGATTCCATTGGTTGCCATATTGATCAGACGTTTTCCGCACCGCAATAGATACTTGACGTTCTGAACATCGTAGTGTGACTAGCTGACAGGTATATCTCCCGGTACTCGGCAGGCAGCTTGATTTCATCTGTTTCCGCATATTGCTCCGTATGAACGCCACGCGACACCAATCTAGCTGGAAACAATGCAGTAGGGTGGATAGAATTTACATCTGAAGATTCTAGATGAGAGAATGGGACATGGTACCCTTTTCTTACGCCGATCCATATACACCGAAGATGGAAACAACCATATGTTAGCGTCATTTCCAACCATTTCTAACAGCAACGTGCCATCGGCCAGTATCTGCCTGAAATCTTGCAAACAAAGAGAAATAGTATAGATATCGTATAGAAAAAGAAGCTGGAAATGTTGTCATGCACGTTTCACTATCAAATGTGTTGATGTTCTTGTTGAAATGCAAACCAAACACAGTATGGTCGTATATTTCCATTTCGACTATATCTGTGAAACGCCACAAAATGAAGCACTCTCAGGCTATAAGATGACGTATTCCATCTTGAGAATTGCAATGATTGCATTTATAATACTTGAAAAAGTGAGCTAACGTCAATAGCAGGTTGTTTCCGCAAAAATGGTGGAAATATTTTCCATCACAAAGCTAATATTTTTGGGACTTATTCGATGTATTCCAATTTTTCCATTAACGCCGCTCATTTACAATTGATATACGGTAAGTACTTTGCCTGACATTTTGATTTTAAAATTTCAGAATACATTTAAAAATCGAGGATTCGCGCCAAAAGGACCGTTTTGCCTTTTGAACGACCTTCAAGGCGAATCCCGTGAAACGGATAATTGCCGAAATCTGTTTTCCATACAATTTTCCAACAGAGCCGACAACCATGCGATACACTCGCGGCTGATCACGCAAGTAATCGTTCTCTTTGGGGACATTCACTCAACTGTGCGGTTTTCTGTGATGAAAATAAAGATTAGCAACCTGCGAATAAGAAACTGCTTTGATATTCCTTCTGAGCTTATGTCACATCTTCCGTGCGATACGCTGATCCTGTTTAGCGATGTATCACTAGGCTAAAAACGGATGTTTATAAGTCTGCAAAACAAACAACTGTTGAAGAATCGTAGTCATCCGAGGAACTACGTTTCGAACAACCGTTCAACAGCTTGTGTTTGGGCGACAAGAAGCCGCCACCTCTTCCTTGAGCCGTACAACAGGCAGTGGGTGGATCCCAGTTACCGAGATCTCTCTGGTAAAAAATGTGGATGCAACGTGTTCCTGAGTGCAAGCAGGGCTGGTATTCGTGTTGCCACCACGTCCGTTGGGTGGTCTAACAGCTCCGGCCGACGCCAGTGCCGGGTCCAACGCATGCTCGTTTGCCTTTCAGACCAGAAGCTGGCAGCATTTGTCGATATCATAACAATAATGATAATATTATATTAATAACGGCATACTTCCCAACGCGTGTGTGAGAGATATACCGTCGGAGAAATTTTGGGTGGTGACCTATCATTTGTGTCGGCCGAAGCCGCTAGCCACCCAACGGACGTGAGGGCAGTACAAATATCAGTCCCTGTGTGTACTCAGGAGTGCGTCGCATTCAGACGTACGATGAAAACACCGGACGGTGTAGCCGTCAGAGTAACAAAGGTATAACCTAGAGCGCCGGCGCTTTTCATTGACGACGGTTGCAACCCAGTCATAAGCCACTCACCTTTTCTTCATGACAGATTCGACCCCCTGGATGAAACGCTTAGATTATAAATGAGCAAAGGTTAGTGTCATCTGGAATTCAGCGACGGGTCCGTGAATACCTGAATACCCTGATTGCTGGTGAAAAAGAAACGTTCCTTCCAATGAAACCTCTTCATGGGATATTTGTAATGTCAATAAAGTTACCGCTGTGAACCTTTCACAAAAATAAGTCAATGTGCGTGGTCGCAAAGGTCTTCAAAACCCAACTCGCAGCATAACAGAGGCGTCAGATGCCTAATACAGAAAGTGTCTCAGGTGACACACGGTTATGTGTGTACCGTAGCATCTAAGCAAACTCGACTTTTCAGCAAAACAGCTTGTTCCTGCCCATCATTCAACAAAAGCAAGCGTTACGGTTCTGGAGAGAACGTCAAGTTCAGGAGCATCCTCCGACAGTTGTATGGGGCAGACTGTCAACGTCAAACTTTAGGTCGTGCCACTGGAACTGAATAGGAACACATGTTATCGAGTTGCGCATGATCACGCCGGTCTCCTCAGTTTAACGCGCATCGGCATTAAAGGTTACTGTTGTGTACCGGGCGCGAAACGAAAGCACAAAAGTATTGGAGGCCGGACGTGTACTATACTAAAACTGCAGGTCACGCAAAAACTAAACGAAGACGACATACATGGACAACAAGGAATGCTAATGACCTAACCGTGTAATGCGTCAGCATATCGAAAGATCGTATAGTCCCACTGGCATGAGTGAGCCAACAGACTTGCAATAAATGATGGAGCGTGACTGAGGGGAAGCATTCATGTACTCCTAAGTTTAGTGCGACCCGGTAATTTGGGGGCGTAAAGCACATCGTACAGCGGGCAGGTCTGGATTATATCCGAATCTCCAAAGATTAGCTCATCAGCGTGTTTGTAGAAATCATAAAATGCAAAGCTATTTGAAGTGCTGTGACACTATTTCGGCAATGTTGCCGGAGTTGTAAGGTCCACCGAATATGTTTAAACCGTCACTATTAAAATGATGAAACTCTGAATCCGCGGTTCACATTCCAGTATCGTCCGAGTAAGCAACCATGCGGTGCACGTATATGATTCCATATTGGAACCTGTGCAAATCATATCCGTTTGAGCTGGGTTGATTTCACCAACTCCGTAGTTCTTTTAGGTCATTTTGCCAGGCGAAACCCTTTGCGAAGGAGGCAAGGTGCTGAAAAGCAAATTAGTCTCAGCCGCCATATGAAGCTACTGCTGAGACCATGGAAGTTCTTCACTGGTACGCGTCCACCGTATCCGGGCAGCCCACTTTAGCGCCGAGTACATGAATAACTCAGTTGTAACGAAGCCAAAATTACCAACACATTCCTTCATAATGATGTTGAAAAGTTGAGATTGCGTAGAAAGCTACCCTCACCTTGAAAACTGACGCGAACGTGAATTGTGCAGTGTCTTATGCTTTAAAATAAAAACTTGTAAGGTCGGTCTGATCGCCATTTTCTGGACGGCAAAGAAAGTTGACTCTGATCGCGCAGGTGAAATGTGCATCGTTCAAGCGGTACTGCGAAGATCGGCACTAGTTAGATCGGTTCTGTCTGATGACGTGTGTTCAACACAGTACAAAATATCCCCCATTCCAGTATTCGTGTCGCGACCAGGCTCAGTTCCAGTGGGTTCTTTCGGCGCGGTATCCAATACGACGGAAAAAGGAGGCACACGCCCTTAGGTTGAAAACAGGCTCAAATTTCGTCGTTGCGTATCCGCCAGGATGCGCCTATATCATTCCAGTGTCTGTCATCTGTCACACGTTCACAGCGAAATCGCTGGTCCTGTGCCATAGCCTAATTATATATTCTATCTCTTCGCGATGGCAGATCATTTTGCCTGATGGCCCGAAGCCGTCCCATTACCTAACGTTACCGTCGAAAAAGTCTCGCGAGTTATCGTCGAACGGTAGGTTACATCGCACGGACATCCTGTTTGTTGTGAAAGCTGACTATGGTCCGCGATTCGAAACACGGAAATGACGAGTATCCTAGGGTGTCACCTCTTCCTCACCCCGGCTTATAAGCCAGCCGCGAATGGAATTATTAGGCGGTTTCATCTACAGCTGAAAGTAGCACGCAGTGAAGTGGACTCCATTCGATGGACAGAAACCCAGCCAATAGTTTTACCAGATAACCGTGCAGCCATCAAAGTAGATTTCTGCTTCCACAGCCGTGCTTCTTTACCTCTCCGCTGCCATAGACCACTTTACGCACCACGCTTCTTTCGCTAAACGGCCCGCTTCCCAAACACGTCGTTTTCTTCGACGGACATCTGGCAATAGGACTCTAGAGCTTTCATCACCCACGTCCTCCATCACTGTGCACACGTCCTTTCACGCGTAGACATTCAGAGACGTCTCCCCAAGGTACTTCTTAGAGAGGACCGTGTGCATACCACAGCTTGTTCAGGTCAAGGCAAAATCGTACCCAACGACCGACTCAGGCCAGTTTACTATGAGTTTCCCGGATGTTCTATTCAATTTCTTTGTTCTCCATTCAATTCTCGGTTGATGGCGCCGGCCGCAGGTGCAGTTATTTTGGATTTCATAGCTGATTTCGCTAGCGAACGTTGCGAAGACGGACCAACCAAACAATTGTTTTGGCACCCTTGAGGGAGGGCGCTGCAGCGGGAGCTCGCCAAGGACTATGAGCGTTAGTGCATGCGGTACAAGGCAACAAATGGATATATAAAAAGACAACCATGAAACCTGTTGACAAAAGAAGACGCAATCAGTTGTGTTGCGATGAGAAGAATCGGTTAGACCTGAAAATGGTTCATAACGCTACTTTTGTTGAGAAAAATGTTCCGCCTTTTTTCCATAAAGTCATCATGTTGGCCTTCGTAGTCGATTTCGCACACTGAAAATGCCTTCTTCAGCATTTTCGTTGTGGAATACAAAATTCCGTCTTGCTGAAACGCTCAGGCGAACATGACGACTTCATCGAAAAGAAAGGCAGAACATTTTTCTCAACATGAGTGTGAATATGAATAATTTTCAGGCATAGCCAGTTTTTTCATCGCAACGTAACTGTTGGGCTTGTGAAAATCTATAAATTTTTCCTGAAATATACGTTATAATATGTCACTAGAAATTTACAATATCTCTTTTCATACCCAAATGGCCGTTTTCAATTTGTTTCGGCCTTGAAACTCCATGCAGGCGGACTATAACTTTGCCGTAATGTTTGCTATAAAACTAGCCTTCGGCCGACGACAGAGTCGATCAACATGCGTGGGCAGAAATATCATTCTATTGGAAAGTTGCCGTGGATCGACAATATCCGAACGATTGTGTGAAACACGAGTTGTTTCCGAGAAACGCCTATGTTAGGGGAAGACATAACGTTGGATTTTGCTATACAGGAAGTGTAGACGGGATTTAGTTCAAACATACACATCGTGGTTCGTGCCAGGCAGGATGTAACGTCGGGGAATTGATTGGGGTGTGGCGCTTAGTCTGGCGTATGACAACGAATGTAAGTGGTCGAATAAATGTCTACCACAAATCAGTGAAATGAATGGTCGCGGGCTGGCTGTAGACGTCCGCACAGAATATAGGAATCACAATGAGGACCGAAGACCTTGGATAATTGGAGAGATGGCCCTCCGTCGTTGAGATGTGCCTGCGCCCTTTTTCTACGGGCTTATGTCGGAGGAGATTGCAACCGCATCAGTGTGCAGTCCACAGGGAGCGTTATCCGATAAAATTAGCATGTCATAAAATTTGACGAAGGTTTGTAACAAGGTATGCAATGAAATAAAGGTGGTGGATTTGGCGGGGTGTGTTTTCCAAACAAGGAGTTCAAGGCGCAGGCAAGCGGTTTATGACCAGTTAGAACAGTGATCGTTTGATGAATGTCGGAAACGTCTAATCGATAGGTAAATCGCGAGTAGTTCATTGTCGAATGCATTGCAATTAACTTGGGCATGAAAAAACCATTGAGAGAAAAACGGAAGGGGCTGCAATTCCTGTTTGGCATACTGTTGGGGAACTCCTCCAACCGTGTTTGTCAAGGCACTTGTTGAGAGAAACAACCGAGTGTTTGTAGGGTTGGTGAAATGCGACAAGGCAATGTGTTGACTAAGTATTGGATCGTTTGGCATCGATTCAACTTCACACCAAGTTACGCGTGATTCGTTCACCCAAAAATGTCTTTCCCAATATCCGGCGATAGAGAAAATAAATTATCCTTGGAACAGTTAATGAGATGGCTTTCGTAAAACTAGATTTACTGCGGCGCTAACTGAATCAATGTGTATGAAAATTAAACTCCTCATCTTGAATGTGGAAAATTATCAGAAATTGAACAAAGGATGTGCCCGTACAACAAATTCGATAACTAGGCACCGCTCAGTAATGAAGAATGATAAAACGAAATTAGGCTCGCTCGAACAGATGGCAATTGGTTTGGTCGGTACATGACGACTGTTTGCGCATCGAAAACTGGTAAGAACTGTGAGCTACTAAAGAAAAAATATAGAAGGAAAATGCTTAATTTTGACGTTTAGAAATTTATACTGGATATTGGATAACAGTAAGGGAAACGGTCGCAGTAGTTGATTTAAGAGTAAAGATGATTAATACAGTTTATTTTTGAGGAAATTAATAAAACCTAAGGCCACTTTTCAACACTAAACAAACAAACCACAGCATTCTCAGAAACGATGCAACGGATCTTAATAAAATCAACACTATATGCCTGCTAGCCAGTACCAAACGCATGTAACGTTTGAGGACGGAAGAAGATGTCTTTCTGTGACGCATGTAGAAGATCGGCTGGTGGTTGTTAAACGCATGGGCGATGTAACATATACCAAAGGTGTGAGTTGAACATACCATTGAGAAGCTGAAATTTTCCAACAGAATCGGGAACCATGAAATATCAACACCGAGGACAGGTTTAGGGGAATTGGGGGAACCGTTTGAACCAAAAATAAATATGCTGTTCATGGTTACACTGGTGTAGATAGGCAGTTGGTACGTTGCAGAGGCAAACGTTAATGAAAGTAAAATTACATGTAACCTGATCCTCAGGAGGTTGAAAATTTGGGCGGAGATGCGTAGCAAGACGACATTCGAAAAGCTCAATAAAATTAGGAGTCAAAATAGAAGTTTCTGGAATGTTATCAAGGGCCATAGGTAAGCGCTGGTGTGCTCACACTCATTCAACTTAAAAAAACTTCGGTATGTAGGATTTCACGAGGATTTCTGAGGGGTGATGGGCTTGGAAATTTACAATTTTGGAGAATCCGAGCTCTGTATGATCACAGGTAGTAGATAAATAATGTGATCTCATTAGAAAGAAACTTTATTATGTTGTGCTGCGATGAGCAGAAAATCAGGGCCCATAAAGCAGCATCGAATTAGGGTGGAGTAAGTCAGAGATCCCCAAATGGTTTCGAAATTGTTTCGTGGAGTAATGTCTTTGCTCTGAAGTGAAGATAGAGACGAACGTGAGATTGCGTTCCTTTCCTCACTCGAATAAACACCTATTATACGGGGAAAATTTTCGCAATGAATGGACGCTGAAAACACCGTATTGACTAAGCACTTTGCAAGGTTTGCAGCTTTTGGATGTTTCCGTGTAGTCGTCGAAGTCCTATGTTGAAGTTTGCTCAATTCTTCGTAAGATTTTGGAACTTCCCGTCCCCCTCTTCCGAACCGATTTCTTTCAACATTTTTCCGATGCTACTTACGTCTACTAACGGTGAAATCCTTGGAAGATTCACTTGCGCGTATTTCCTGATGTAACCCCGAAATAGCTGAAAAATCGTCTCATACGTAACACTGTGAAAGATAAACTAATGTAACATTCCATCTTTTGGACCGAATATGTAGAAAGAGCGAAATGTCCTCTTCTCAGGTGCGTGCGTTTTGTAAACTTCAACTCTTTCCTGTCTGATGACGGTTTCCTTTGCTGACAGATTTAATGTTTGTCTTATTATGTAACTGTTTCGTACCGTCTGTAATTATCTGCAGTGAAATCGCACATCCGAGTGTGTCCTTCATAAACGCGCCCAGAAATATACACTATTGTTACTTTCTTTCTAATTATTTACAACCTAAGCGCAAAACTAATTCGGCCTTGTTCGTGCGTCAAGCAAACGACGAGCTTTCCTTTGTGGCCAAGATATTTAGATTTCATTAGGCTGCTGTCCATAATGTAGTGGCATCCAGCCTGTTGCAATAAACAATTCAGCAACTTCTATCGGTAGAATTCGCGGTCAGCGATGTACATGATTTATCTTTGAAGTTCAGTCCATTCATTTAGATGAGCACCGAACAGATTCACCTAAGAATACTGAAAGGACCGTTCTGTGAGCTCGCAGAACTTTTTTACGAGTTCTTTAAGCTTACTCTGTCTTGGGATATCACCTCGGTTGAGTGGTAGAAAACGTCCGTAATTCCCGTATATAAACCAGGTGATCATCACTCACGTGCCAGCTATTGACCGGTTAATTAAACGAGTATTCTATGCAAGATATTGGAACGTCTAATCAAACATACAGTACTGTAGCGCCTTTCCAGCATTATCCGGTTCCTATAACCCAGCATGAGCTTTTGCCAAATCATGTGTGGTCAACATGATTTTTCTTTGTGGACATTCTAACTGAGCCTAATGACCACGATGTTAGTTCTGACGCTATCGTCTTCGGTTTCGCCAAAGCGTTTGGCCCACTGTTACATAAACTAGAGGCACGGGGCGTTCAGTGTGAGATTCCCAGATGGATAACCTCGTTTCTGAACAGTCATACTTCGAAGATTAAAGCGGGCTTCCCCCTCTTCTCTTCTGCACCCATCTCAGCCAGTGTGCCTCAAGGCTGTGTCCCTGGGTCGTTGCTATTTGTAATTTGTATCAACAACCTTCCGAAATCTATATCCAGTAAGTCCGTGCTGTAAGCGGATTAACTTAAACTTCGAAACTGACGGGATCACAACCTTCTACAAGCTGACCTTAATGCCGTCAAGCAACGAAAACGGGATTGAGGTTTCCCCGTTAACGACGACAAGTGCATCCATATAACATTTTATGGAGATTTTGGAAACGTTTTCACTACACATGCTGCTGAGTAAGCTACAGTGGTGACTGAAGTGTACCTCAAGTCAGGTGCAGGCATCTGACTATCGCCCAGTCTGTCTCTCTGCTACCATCATGAATAAACAGCCGAAACTGGCTGTGCCGTATTACGTAGGACAAAATGGATATTCGCTTGTAAAGACAATAAGGTTTACCAGGCCGTTTATGGGGTCTATCTGACCTTAACGTGAATATGCTAACTCGGTGACACTTATTTGTCTTAAAAAGGACATAGCGTATCCAGTGAGCTTCTGAAAAAACAGACAATATCAGGTTACTGATGAGTAGTGGGGTCAAAGTGTGAGATCCATTGTGCAGTGGTAAACACGGTTGTCTCATGATCAGCGCGGCCATGGTTCTAATCCAGGCAGTGGCAAGGATATGCACTACTGACGCGCTCTAATGTGAGCGAAACTCGAGCCTAGTGCTTCTTTTGAAAGGGGCCGACTGGAAAGTCCATGGAAATGCGACAGCTCCGATCAGTTGTGAGGTGTTCAATCTACAGTATCAGATCTTCGAAATTTTACTTACGAGCTTTGGCTTGAACTTCTTAACCTTGACCTTCTCAAGCACCTAAGGCCCTGAAGTGAGCCAATTCTCACTTACTTCCTTTTATCTGTAGGCCTTGCACAACCACTCTCCACTTTCGCGGACCAAAACTATCAGCGAGACGACGAGAAGATGTCATACCAGTCAAGGCCCCGGCTCATTGTTAGGCAGAACTTAATCTCTCACAGAGTGGTGGCTCGCTGGAATATGGTACCAGCAGTCGTTGCCAGTGCCACATCCAGTGTAAAAATTTAAGGCGTTGTTGGACTCGTATTTTGTTGACCGAACTGATGATAAAAATAGGTTTCGTTACTCAGTTTATCTCAGCAGTTCTATCGTTCCTTGATGACATTTTATCCCTAAGAATGGTGCTACACCAGTTTTTCTACTATTACTTCTCAGAAAAACGGATACCGGCATGACGTCGGATGAAAACGGAATCAGCCCGGGGTACATGGGCTCTTGACCGCGCACCAGCATATCAATCATTGAATCACCGAATCACTGAATAATTGAAACGAGTGAACCGTTGATGGTGGATATTAAGCGGGCATTCTGAAAATTGTTTTGTTGTTTTCGCGCGCTGACAGGCTGGTCGAAGGTTTTTGGTTAAGTGGGTTTTCACTCTTTAGGTGACATTGTTCACTTAAATGTGTATTTTATTAGTCACTTCTGTGGTGCTTATGATGCATCGTTTGTGGTATGTCAGTCGTATTGTTCCTAGCTGTTTCTGAATGGGCGTGCGAAAGCTTCCTTTTCTCTGTTCTTATTTTTTGGAGACTTCTAAAAGCTTTTTGTTTCTCAAATTTTCGGTAGTCCTCGTTCACTACGATGTAAGAGGCTTTGTTTTGTTGCGCGTGCTTAAAATGCGCTCGGAAATACCGACAATACCCGTTAGCTTTCTTTTTATCGTATGGCTCAGACTAACATTTTAACTACCATCTTGGATATAATCTCATTCATTTAACGTATCAGGGTTCATTCGCTACTCAGCGTGCATATATAAGTTCTATACAACCTAAGCCGCTTGTAATTGTATGTTACACGTTTGTGACACTACTCCATTGTAAGCGTCACTTATTCAGTTTGTCATGTTTTCATTTATCGCAGAACGTTCAAACTGGCAGACGATCATGCTAATGGATAAATAAGTTAGTTTAATTGTTAGCAGCACTTTGTTGGTTGAGATTTGAAAAGGTATACGGTATTCGCTGAAAAAGGTGATACTCGTCACGTCAGTGCTCCATGGAACCATCAGACTACCGCCACAGGTTTCCCAGACTTTTATTCAGTTAACTTCAGATATGTCATCCGATTCGTTGTCTAATGCAGTACACGGAAACGCATTCCAACGGCCAACTTTTGTAAAAGGGATGTGGTAGACTGCAAACACCCTCCGTGCGGTTTGTTTCCTCTGAGTTAATTTCTATCCACTTGTGTTATCGTTTGTGAGGGGGAACTTTGCGCGCAGCTTGAAACCCATATATTCTTCCATTCTTTTGTTTACCAGCGCTCTTCTGTGGCTTTTGGGGGTTACCAAGGGGACGTAGTCTCCTCATAGCTCTCTTCTTTCACTCGGACTATTCTCATGGTCGTCTTCTGAACCCCGTCCATCTTTCGTGCCTCTTTCTTGGTGCATGGATAAGCCGCAGATCTCCTGTGCCCTAAGATCAGCCTGACATTCACCACGAACAAGGTGGCTGAGGTCCTGGACGCAAGCCAGCCGAAAGACCGTTTGATTGTCCCCAGTACATATGCTTACTTGCAGTTCCTATCCATGTCTTCCTGCGTCTCGAGTGTTGCTGTGTGAGCAATATCCAGTTGTCCTTCACCTTCTGTTCATCTCAACCAACATCCACCTATCTACTAGGTGCCCTCTCCATTCGTATTCTCACTGTGTATGTATGCATGCTTTTGGGAGGTCGACGACATGACTCACTTAGAAGCTCATTCCATTAGGTCATCCAGACCAGCCTATGGAACATCGCAACCTTCTGCGGACTTTGTGACACCAGATTTCAAGGTCGTCTGCACATGCTAAACACGAGGATTCGGTGGTTTTGCGAAGATCATTGATGAAGTCTAGGAAGAATAACAAACTCACGACTGGACTCTGAGGAATCTCGCTGAACACCTTCCGACAGGTGGAGCGAGTCCCATCCACGTTCAGTAGGCGGCCAAGTTTGCGGAGAGTGTCTTGTATCCACTTTAGGGTGGCGCCGGTAACATCGAGTTTACCCAGAAACCTTTCGTATGGAACTTCATTGTAAGCTTTGCTGAATTCCACAATACTGACATCCACGGGCTAACACTAGCCTATTTTTAAAATATTTGTGACCTAATGGGACCTTTTTAAGGAAGAAATGCAGTACTTTAGGTGTCAACGTGTCATGACAGGTAGACGATATCTTATATACTGAGTTGTACGAATCTGTACGTTTGTCCAAAGCAACGTTATCTATAGTCATGGTCAGTCTGCAGGTGTAAATTGCATAAGTTGCATGAGGTCACTTATGAGTATACGGGCTCAAAATGAGTCCATATAGGTTACAGCGGCTTATTAAGCCACTTACATTGTTTGAAGTATTCACTCTATTCCTCCGTAGTCGACTATAGTTTAGTCATGTGACGATCTTCCTTTTGAAACTGAGAAGCGCTTCTTAAAAATCGTGCATGCAACTTATGCTATTAAGGTTTTGTATGAAGTGCGACGTGTGAAGTGGTATTTCGTTTTTGGCCATCCCAAGAAATACATACGGTCTCTGATTGATCGCATTGGACGTCCTACTGTGAAACACGTGATTTAAGCCCGCACCATCTAAATTAGTAGGTAAATAAAACCGCAACGGTATTTTGACTTGTCAGTGCTAAATATATTCTAATGGGTAAGTTTCATCATTTACACCGATTAATGACCGTTAATGATTTTATGCTCACTGATGCTTGCGTATCTGCCTGCATTTACCGAATGATATCAACGTGTTGATAACGATGATGCCAGGAAACGTGTATCTGTTTGTGAGGGTCAGGCAAGTTCACTTATTCAGTCTTTAAGATTGCATAAACAGGTAGTTTATCTACATGGAGTTGCTTAATCAAAGCAGCACACCGACCACGTATTTGAACGTTGTTAGCGCATTGTGCAATGTCAACTCTAGCTAGGTCCTACAGAGCACTCAGACGCATTTTGCGCTAAATGTGGTCCCCTTTTAGGCTGCCAACTTTCTTCGTTTTTACCCAATTTCGTCGTAAACGAAATAATGGGAGACTGTCTACAACTCTCAGTGAATCGGTACATTGGTGTCCTCCCCCGTGGAAAAGTGTCAGACTAGGACTGCGCTGATAGTAAACTGCTGTTTGTCAATTCTCATATGGTTACGGATTATGGTAGATATTTTCGCCTGTGCTCAGTCCCTTGGGGTTTGCTTTGCAACATCAACCAGCAAGGCGCTGCTCTAAGGTTTCTACTGTAACATTGGTCATGGACTAGGCGATGAAGTTATAAAGGCTCCTAAGTGACTTTTTGTTACTTAGGACGCTGTGGTTCGGATACCGGGCATGTGGGAAGTGTACCCACATCTCTTATTTCTAAAGCTGAGGTGGTGTTCTACTACGAGAGGTATCCCTGCCATCAAAAATGTGTCCCGTATGTCTGGTATTCATGAGACTTCAAGGTCACAAACCATAACCGCCAGAAACTGAAAATTTAAAGCATACTAAGGTGTTTTTTCGTCGATGTTTGCGTTTAGCTGCACACATTGGATGACGTCAGTAGGTAAGCAGTTAGGACATTAGAGGATGGGTGTTGGCCGTAGGGGTCTTTCAATTTCGCTAGTCCAAACCCTCACAATGCACAGATTTAGACGACAGCCATATGTTAAGAATGTGAACCCATTGTTTGTTATGCAATGCACTGTTTGCCGAACATCCAGGTTGGTGATGTAGCGTTTGTGGTAGCCAGTCGGTGACTTGCCAAAGAGAAATTAAGGCAATAACTACTAAGTTAAGGGCAGTAGGTCATCTCCCAGGTTGGATTCCTCGTGCACGTGTGAATGCTGTTGCTGGACAGGTTGTCTTTGATGCAGTGACAATAAGTAAAGCGGGACAGTGAAATCAACAATGAAGTTGTTTTGCAGGCGCCATCTTACCCTCACTTGTATCTTGGTTGTTTGTTTGCAGTGTGTGCACCTTCATTGTACTTTCTTGAGTTTCAGAAAATGTCTCGTACCTCTGTGTTTATCATCAGCCTAGGGTTTGTTCCTACCGTGGTTGTGTTTCTAGCTAACATTGCGCGTTGTCTCGCACTCCTCAGATTGACAAGCAGCACTTCCCAATCTAGCTATTTGGTCGGAGATTTCATTGTCCATGTTCGTGTCATCTGGTGACCTCGTGATTCCTTGCAGTCGTTAACAGTCGCCTTGCACAGTACGTGATGCAGCATAAGCTCTGTCGGCGTATGAATTACTTTACCCATTGGGTCACGTTCCCATTACTTCGTTTACCGATTGTAAACCTGGATGTTTCCCAAGTGCATGCCGACGTATTGCCACGTTGCTTACATAACCAGCTCGCTTGATAGACTGATCGGCAGAGACAACGGTGTTCAAGTAACGAGAGGTTGCACGCATATTTTACACGATTGCAACAGGTCTGTGATTCGCTGAGCGTTCGGACGCGCACACATATTATGCGCGTTCTTCTTTATCACCAGCCAAGCATCTTTACGAAGTTACAAATGAGGAAGATTAGTGAATGCATTGCGCGTTTTCACCATTCTTATTGACATCCTATCAGTAGTGTTACGGACTTGTGAGGTGGCAATCCCTGGGCAGGTAAAGCAATTAGTAATTCCAAACCGCCTACATGCAATAACTAGTTTAGGGTTAAGATCATTTCAGTCTACTGAGGGTCCAAATTACATGCGAAACAAACCGGCCACATCATTTAACTGATCCCACACGATCTTCTCTTTGTCCACAGAATATCGTCCGCATAATTTTTGTCGGTCAGCTTATTACCTGGCGAAATATCCATTACGAGGTCTTCGGAACCTCTGAATGCTCCTTCCAACATATCATTTTCATGTAGTTGACTAGTAAGGTCGAGTCCGGTTACTTCTGTCGAAGACCATATGAAGCGGAGAACGCTCAGGATAGCTGAATGTAAATGCACTCTCCACACTCAGAAAGGGCATACAGTAACTTGAATAAATTTACGTTTCACGGGGTCTCCATGGCGAAGACAACCCCACGGCGTATATCAGGCAACCCAGTCAAAGGTAGTCATTGATTACGAAGTTTCTACGACTATCGGCCTCAAAGAAGATGCCGAACCTCCATTCTCTCCCACAGTGAAGATCGGCGCACCGGCGCTCAGGTTGATTCCTGCCTGTTTTCCTTGTATTTGATTATCTGTTTTTCGGAAGTTGTATTATATGACTCATAAGCATATTGGGTGCTGTTTGCATTATGGTTATGTTTTGTTCCGACACCTTCCATGAATAAAGGAATGGCTGTTACTAAACACTTCGCGTGGTCTCTTTTCCATCTCTCACATGAAATGTTGATATGTGATTGATCCCGACTACAATTTGTTATCATCATTGACAAGAGCCGTGGAATTTGAAAGGACAGACCTTGAGGGTCACTACATTCTCCGAGGATGGATGGTCTGGACTGCCATCATTAAGCACATCACCTCCATTGTCTACAGCCGAAGGAACTCAGGCCATTTGGGTTGTTCCTGAATTTACCCAACTCAACTATCAAATTGCCGAGACAGGCGGCACGCTCATCAACCACCTGTATATAGTTCCACGATTATCTTATCGATAATCAGTGCAGCCACAGGAAGCGGTTTTCGATAAGCTCCTGGTAAAATTTCTCTCAATCTTTTTTTTACTTGTTTAGCCCAGTAATCCTCACGGCCCTTACGCAGATTCTTTAATTTGTTTTTCAAGTTCCGGCGGTCACTATCCTGTTAGGAGCTTGGGGGTCAGTGGACGTTGGTTCATATGCCACGGATGTGACGTGGGCAGTTTGACTTACTTTTGTTTGATATGCGTTCCGCATGGCCTCGTCGCTAATTTTCCAGCTGGCCATTCCACATTTGCCAGTAGACGATCTCTGGGCGGAGCTATTTGTAGTAGTCATTTCCCCTCATCCCTCTTTTCTTTCCGCCTGGTCAGACCTTCCTTTTTGTGGTTGTATGGCAGTTGAGCATAGGTGAGAATTACTGATGTATTGCTGTCTATGATGATGAGGATGTTGATGGTGGTGATGAGTCAGTGCTTTACGCCCAGACACCGAGCACACTACCCAGCCACGTCTCTTCTAGGATAAGGTGTCCAAATTATGCATTCATATTATTAGTGGGCTCAGCTCGAATGGAGCATCTTAAAAAGAATTCCTGACAGCCTCCGAGCCACTGTCTGTGGGACGAATGCGGTTATGAAATACGAACGTCTTCGTGGTGTTGGAATTTTTCGACTCCATTGTGTAACACATTGGCAGTCATGATCGGCCACTGAGCGTTCGGACTATTTAAGAATCTTTTTCCCAACCCCTTTTTTTACGCTTAGAAGCATTGCTGCAGCTGATTGAATGTGCTGCTTACTTATGGGTGTGTGTCCTGCCACCCAGTCACAGTCAGTTGTACGACATATAACTCCATGGGTTAGACTGCTCTCGCTTGGCTGTTCCTTATGACATGGTTGTCTCTCAGGACCGAAATCCTTGTCATTATAGCCTTCCGAATTAGTGGAATACGTATTCCTTATCACCACGTCAATAGCAGAAAGGGTTGGACATCCTCTTCTTGGTCCCAAAAAGCGACCTAATATAGTTGTCTTCATTGCTTGCATTCTAAATCTGACCGGTCGTTAGGCCATCTTCACTCCGGCGTCAGATACATGGGAGGTCGACGTTTGCTATGTTTCAGATGTCGACGGCACCCGCTTTCTTTACTCGATCGTGGTTGTACACTTCATGTGACTCCATAGCCACCACTATTGATCAAGCGAGAATAGGCATACTTTTTAAGACGGCGGTTACAGTCGCATTAGCTTTCTGAGTTATTTTCGGCACTAGGCTCCGTGTCGTTCGCTCGGTTGGTCCTGCTAAGTTCACCCGTATACGCCCCCTTTTGAAACCTTTCAGTTGCATCTTCACACCCTTGCTGACTGTAGTTACCACGCTGTTAAGAAGGAACTTTGCTCAGTTTTAGCTTTTGTTGGGCCGCCACATAGTACTACCAGTCATTTTGGCCTTAGGCGTGAACTTCCGAGTCGTTGCTTCTGGTGATACCGAGCCTCGCTTAGTTGGCAGATATCACTTCGCTTGAATCATGATGAATGACTGTTACCGCTGTGCATCGAGCATAGTTTAGTTTTAGCCACCACCGGTTTTGAACATCGTACACCTCACTCTTTCATGTGGTACCTTTTTTTGCAAATAGGCCTTAGCTTCAGCTAGGCTGTAATAGATGTTCACTATAGGTGGCATAGTTCCATTCGAGACTGTCTCTTTCACTGCATCACGTTTTTAGCTTCTTACTATGAACCAACACCCTATCTCTTCGTTGTCACTTTCGTCGTACAGCGACTTCGTCGACCGTTCACATGTTGTGTTGCATTTGTGTGAACCAACCTAAACCGGTAGATATTTTGGCACGTGGCACCATGGTTCGCTGGCTCGGTGTACACGTGATCTCGGAAAATTTCTTGGAGTTAGCAGATACCAGACAGAATATTCTTTGTCAATTCGTATAAAAAGCTACACAATCCTTGGCGATTAGGTCACGTACTCTGTTTGTCACTTAAGTGTCTACTTTATCGTGTTTTACTCACCAGTGACCCCCAACAGTTAAGTAAAATCGCGGGATTGGCAGGCAACGGCCTTGTTGTGAAATATGGAAACCCTGACTATTCTTTTGATCAAAATGTGTAGATGTTGCTTGCCCGGTTTAGATCTCGCGACCAAATTGCTGATCAGAAACATCCTCTGAGATGATAATCTTGTCGTAGTCAATGATGTGCATGCATTTACAGTATTTTCGGTCCTTTTATCTGGTCTTGTTGACCCATTTTGTCTTTTTTCTAATCGTTCGTTTTATTCTGTTGCGGTAGGCGACGACTTGAGTCACAGTACTCTCTGGTCAGGCCCAACTGTTATGAATCAGTGAATAGATGATTAACAAGTTTAGGAATTATCCGTAACCTTCGGCGCAGCCTGATACTTTTTCTAGACTCTTAACCAGCTGAGAAGGCTAATGAAGTCAAATTCGTCTTTACATCAGGGGCTACCATCAGTTTCTTTATGCCTGTTCATACAAGCATCTATCTGTCAGTGGACCTATAAACGAGGTAGATGACTCGCTCATCCGTAACAAATCTAGGTTTGGTCGGTGGGCAGAGCACTTTGAGGTCTGATTCAGCTAGCCTCTCGTTTCCATCGTGTTAACTCCACGTATCTTCAATGTTGTGCTCTGGTCAACAAACTTAGCGCAAACCCCTAAAACTGAGGTCCACGATTGAATTTCGGCTGTCGGTTGTAATGAGGCCATTGGATCAAATGACATCATGTTGCACTCTTTAACGGGCTCTGACTCAACTGTTCAAATTAGTGTGGATATTTTGGAAATTTCCCCTGTGTTGCAGCTACTTCATGATAGTTCCCATATTCAGGGTGGAAGTCTGGAGATCTTACGGAGACCACAAAAGAATTAGCCTGACCGCCAACATATTTCTGACTCTGACATCCATGACACCCTGTTACCCTGCAACATGGGAGGCAGACTCTAGAGGAGATCAGTAGAGAGACCGTCCTGAACGGAGATGCATGAGTAGAATCTCCATGTTTCGCTGAATTCTGGAGCAACATCACATGCCACCGTCTAACGGCGGCCACTTTTCTCGACTACAAAGGTGGGAGAATTACTTTTAAAGTCTGCTGACCTCATGTTTATGTTGAACATGCGTGTGTTCATGATAAGAATGGCAGATCGATACACTAGTACGAGTGAGAAGATAGAACCCCAAGAGTTAGGCTTTATCCATCTGAGAGCATGCGACGTCTGCTAAAGTGATAAGGTGTAAATTTAGTTAATAGGAAAGCTGAAATCACTACATTCTTTCCCGCTGTTATTGGGTTGTGTTGATAAAACTGTATGATACAGCAAGGCAAACATACGCCGCAATAATATTCACACCCTCTGTGTTACGTAGGCAATACGGTGGTATGCGCTGCTGTTGGATTTGCAGGCTTTCCACATGTTCCCTTATATTTGAGTATGTGTGTTGGCAAGCCTGTAGCACAAAATTGCAGCTTCGATTCTACAAGGGAAAACGCACAGTTATCAAGAAGTAGATCAACTGGTTGTTTCTACATGGCGAGCTGGCTTCTATACCTTCTTCCATACTGGTTTCTCTTTTAGGCATAAGAATTTATCTTTTGTGCAAAAGCCTTTCGTTTTAGTGCAGTAGAATTTCTCCATTGTATTTTCAGGCTGTGGAAATGGCTTATGATTGGTCTAATGGACTCATAGTTTGCGGCCTTTCTGATTGCGACTGCACGCATTGGCTGCTGCACTAGGACAATGTCCGAGGGAACACTTGAGTTGTGAAGGCCGTCATGTGGTCCAATCGGGGTATAGAGTCCAGCCCAGATGGGGCAGAGAGCACAAGCCAATGATTGGACCACATGACGGCCTTCACAATTCAAGTGTTCCCACGGACATTGTCCTAGTGCAGCAGCCAATGCGTGCAGTCGCAATCAGAAAGGCCGCAAACTATGAGTCCATTAGACCAATCATAAGCCATTTCCACAGCCTGAAAATACAATGGAAAAATGCTACTGCACTAAAACGAAAGACTTTTGCACGAAAGATAAATTCTTATGCCTAAAAGAGAAACCAGTATGAAAAAAGGTATAGTATCGTTAAGAATGGCCACTTTGCCCGGTGATACTGACTCTTCACTTCCGTCTGAAAGTTTAACATGAGCGTACTCCGGAGTGCATTCGAGAAATTCAGTTTCCTCAACCAAGGGGTCACATCTGGAAGTTTGAGTATTTCATCTCACAAGGACGGGCCTACGAGTCAGTAACCATTAACGGAGGAATATACAAAGGGGATGATTTTCGATAGTATGTAAACATTAGTTCGTACAATGTGGCGTTTTTGGTCGTACACAGGGATGACCTGATGGAAAGTATCCCCTCAGGTAGGAATGGTTCCTATTGAACAGGTTGAAATCTTTTTGGTCGTAACGCAGGACTTATGGTTTTCCACGGAATTCTTTTTAACCGTTCCACCTACCCGTTGCATCGTGAGTTATACGTGGTCGTGCTACTTATCCCGATATCTCGTTCATTCAAGAATCCGGTCAACTCGTCGAACCTGAACGGTGTGCCTCGGTCGAGGCGACTGAGAAAGGGCATGCCAAACAAGAGGAACAGGTTGACAAGACATGTTAAAACTGTGGTCGTAGGCGTGCAAAAGAAAAACGCGAAAATTCACTGACACTTGTCAATAAGTGCTTGTTGCGGGTTCCTGATAGTAATGGGCCTTTGGAATGTATGTTTAGTATTTCGATGGGTTGCGCTGCTTTGATCGGGCTCCTGTTTGATGGTCTAAAAAATCTTGGTTTCATTTCGGCACATGGCCATTTTGCGTTACGACTTCAATCTCCGTAGTAGGAAACTGAAGATTTTTCGCACGGTAAAATAGTGGGCCATTCGAGTCACACTCGAATGCTAGTGATTTTCATGCAGAGATTTCAAGTTTTGGACAGTAAGAACCATGGAACAGAAATTTTGTGAGAACCTGTGAGCCGATCTGTCCTCAGTACCTGACCTATAGACGACATCGAAACGAAAAGGTGAAAGCCCAATATGTCACCGCTGCATTTTTTAAAAGTTAAATTTCTTTTCTGATTGAATTCTTACATAAACGTAACAAAATGCTGTCCGTGATAACTGAAATAAACATCAAGTTGGCGATACTTCCATCGCCGAATAGTCTCGACGGCTACGCACGCTTTCTTTTCGACGGCAGAATGAAATCGTTAGATGGAAAGGGTGACCAAAAAGAAGGCTGTGGGGTAACCATTCTGTTTCAATGTTGTGGCAATAACGACACCATGCGCACCGGTTTCCAGTGTTAGTGGAACCTCCCGGTCCAGCGTTGTCAGCAAACCACCAAACAAATTTTTTCCTTAAGGTTTCCAAGAACAACAACAGTTTCTTGTGAGACCAGAAAGATTTTATCATCAGTTAGGGGATATATCTTATCCGAAAAATGTGGTATTCATTAGATGTAATGGGCAAACCTTTGTGATTTCACGTCACTAAAAGGTTGTAAGTCCTGAAGATATTTTAATCGCTCCGGGTTATGTTTCATCATTCCTTTAAAAAACCTGCTTGCCTACGATGCAAAACACGTTTGTCCTGATTTGATGTCAAACCGTATTTTTCAGCCGTAACTAAGAACCATCTCAGTTCCTTATTGTGCTCCCGAAAATCTGTCACTGACCGTAGTGTGGTCTAGGTCTGGGCGCCCTGGCAGTATCTCAGCCCACACACACAATCATGAATAGTCACAACACCAGTAATTCCATACTGCATCGGCCGTCTCGCAGTATAAACCGGGTCGCCCTATCTGCTGCATACAGCAGGGTGGATAGGCGAAAACATGCTACTGCTGACCCCTCCCCCACTGTTTTATCAAATTTTGTTATCAGGCCCCTCCCAACCTCCATTTCTTATAGTAACTCCGCAGGTCCCACAACAGATGTAGCTAACCGTGGTAACACTGAACCGGTAAGTTCTGTCTCTTACCATTCAGCTTCATGCCTCCCTCGTCCCTTGCTTAGACCTAGAATGCGAATTAATATAGGTGCCTTCAACGTTCGTGCTCTAAAACAGATAGGTCAACAGGCCGCTCTCGCACGAACGTTAGACTCATTACATGTCGATGTCTGCTGTATCTCGGAAACTAGAATCCAGGACAGTAGTCAGCGTATGGAACTAACAGCACCCGCGTTGTTTACCCGCTACTGGTTATACACTTCGGGTGACTCCACAGCTGCTGTTACAAGTCAGGCTGGAGTAGGTATAGTCCTTAGCTCGTCGGCCGCAGCCTCATTGATAGATTGGATTCTTGTTAACAGTAGACTTTGTGCTGTCCGCTTGGCAGGTTCCGTTAAAACCAACTCTAGAAATTTATTCCGAAATTTATTCATTGTGTATGCTTACGCTCCTACTGACTGTAGTGACGTCGGCGTCAACGACGCGTTTTACTCGGATCTGGCCGGTCGACACGTGGCTCCGATATAGTCGTTCTGGCGGGAGATATGAATGCTCAGGTCGGCCGCCTTGGTGAGACCGAATCTCGTTTAGGTGGCTAGTTGGGGATAGCGTCACATCAGTCAGATAATGGCGGGCGATTGTTGCAGCTGTGCGCTGAGTATCGGCTATTTTTAGCCAGCACTAGTTTTAGGCATCGTGCACGTCATTGCTATACTTGGCGCCCGCCTGCTCCGAATCAGGCCTGGTCTCAGACAGACCACATAGCTGTTAGTTACAGGTGGCATCCTTGCATTCAGGACTGTCGATCTTATTGGTGCACGTACTTGGACTCAGATCATGCATTGGTATGTTGTCGTTTTGTTCTTACTTTTGCGGGTCAACGAACCCACAGACAGCAACGACTGGCTGTTGAGAAATTAGCTTTACCATCTGTAAAGCCTAAGTACCAAACTAGCTTAGAAAGCCGCCTTTGTGGTACTATCTCCGAAAACCCTAGTAGCTGCTGGACACAAATCTCACAAGCTATTCAGAAAGCAGGTACTATAGCATACGGCAAAGGGGTACATAATTTTAACAAACATTGGATTTCAGAGGAATCTCTGGAGTTGTTAGAAGCCAGACGGAAGATTCCTCCTGGTAGTTCACATAATAAGTCTAGAAGAGATATCCGTAGGAAGCTGAAACGTAGCCTAAAGGCTGATCGTGAGACTTGGTTAGTGGAAAAAGTTAAGGAAATGGAGATCGCTTTTGTCTCAGGGAACAGCGGTAAACTCTTTAAGCTGATCCATGCCACTGGTCCCAAGCGACCGTCTGTCAGTGAAGCTATGAGCGAGGCAGATGGCACACTAATTTATAATAAGTCCAGAAGGTTGGAACGCTGGGCGGAACACT
>JTDE01002222.1:56198-67177 GCA_014338405.1 Paragonimus skrjabini miyazakii | reverse complement strand
CTGGATTCGAACCAGCGACAGAAACACCATGCCTAAACGCGGCAAGCGCTCTACCAGCTGAGCGCTTACCGCGTTTAGGCATGGTGTTTCTGTCGCTGGTTCGAATCCAGCCGAAGTCCAGATTTTTCGCAAATGGATCTCTTCGAAATTAGTATGTGTGTTAAAATTGCTTTTGTGGTGAAATGGAATTGCAGCCTGATTCCGACGATTCTTGGAGGTAGTGGTGCCCTGTAGGCCACAGAACCCGTTTTTATGGCCACGTCGGTTGCATCTCTGGCATTGGTGTTCCTAGTATGGACAAAAAGGTTTGAAATGCCACTCGCCACAAGACCAACATGTTGTTGGCGGCTTTTTTGTAGATTTGGCGGTGGCTCTTTTCACCGCTTGGACCGTACCGGCGATTGAGGGCTGTGCCACGTGCTAAATCATGGCTGTCTCATGTTTCAGGTTCACCTGTCGTTGACACTCAGCCGTAAGAGCTTTCACTGTGATTTCCTTATCCTGTTCAAGTTTGGACAGTAAGCGAGTTCGAATGTCAGCATCCCGAAGCGAGTGAAGACCAGCAATGGAAATGAGACATTTGAACTGATCTTCCGTGAGGGATTTAAGCTGGAACCTTTCACATTCTCGATTGATCAGACCTGCAAAGGTTACATAATCATGTGACTCACGTTTAGTCAACTTAAGGCAGTTGTACCGGACGTTGAATAATGAGAGCTGTTCGCCAAAAATATCTCTGAGCTGTTTGAGAGTTTGGTCGAAATCCAAATCCTTCGGTTGTTGTGGCAGAATGGAATTCATGAACCGTTCGTGTTCCACAGTGCCAAGCTTTCGGACCAGAAGTCGGGCTTTCCATTTGGAGTCCTTGCCAGAAAATTCACTCTGGAATGTGTCTTCCCAACGTTTGAGCCATGCGTCAAATGTATGACCAGATGAAGGTACGTAGTGAAAAACCCGAAGTGGCTGCGGCGATTGAATCGACCGACGCTGATTTGTCACTAGAAGTTACCGCGGTTGACAGTAAGTGAAGAGTTTTTGTCAGAGACTCGATGAAACGCTGCTGCGATCGCTCAAACTGTTCTCGCTGTTGCTGCAGAATGGACTGTAGCTGGTTTGCAGAGATAGACATGGTTTGGTTCGGGAAAACCCCGTCGCCAGTTTTATGTCCCTGTTGTTGCATAACAGATCAGCTAATCGCATATTCAATCACACGACTCGAACTGAGAAGACAAACTAATCTTGACGGAATGTTTATCGATTGGAAAACACGTTGGGAGATGAACGCTCAGAGGGATGCGACAAAATGATTAGTCTACAATGATGAAGCGCCACTGGTGAGCTACAGTGTAAATAGAAAACAATGTAAGGTGCGGTAAATGAATGCAATTGTTTGTTTGGTGGCTGTCCACCTAACACTATTCGTGATGCAGGTGCTGTAGCATGTGGTACGGTGGTTCGTGGGCCAAACAGACATTGAATCTCAAGGAAGCCCTTAGAATTGTCAGATGTTAGACTGAATATTCGTCATTACCGTTTGTATAGCAAGCTGCTGAGTGATATCTGTAAGAAACTCGAGCGTTTCCCAGTTGATGTTCATAGGACTGAGCCAATTGGGAAAGCTAGTGGAGTCGAGCCCCACTTGCTTTAGGGAACATCAGCAGACTCTTCAATCTTATCCATGCTACTTGTGCTGGACATCCGTCCATCGGTGAACATATCGGGGAAGCAGACGGCGCACACATCCATAATAAATCCGGAAGGTCGGACCGCTAGGCAGCATCCCTTGAGAGCCAATTTAGGTGACACCTGACCTCTACAGTGTTATGACGACGGAATTGCAGTGTAGTACCCTGGTCGGTAGATTTAGAATCAACTACCCAAACTGAGACCCCCTGTTACATTCCGGCAGTCGCACTAGGGTCGCTCGATAGTGGTCCCTATCATCAGGAAATAAGTCAGGGACTCGTGTGAAAATCGTAAGGAGACTAACCTGACCTCAGTTGTTACTAGGATCCTGGCATCCATTATACTTCGTCGGCTCACTGCAGCCGGGGAAGCAGACGTTAGGTGGGGAGGACTGGCAAAGTTTCGTTCTGAGCGATGTATTGATCAAATTTTCACTCATTAACTGCTGGGGCTGTCATTTATACCGCCAGGGAACAATTGTTAATTTTGTTGACAGCAGTAGTGCATTCGATCCACTGAGTCAAACTACACTTTTGTTGTTTGACAATTTTCAAGCAGCGCAGACAGTACGTTATTTCACGCTTTGATAAATATTTCGGAATGCGCTTTGCAGCCTCAAAATGCAAAGTGCTGCAAGACTACCGTGATTACGTAGACTTTATGTTGGATAATATAATTAGAGAGATTGCTGATAGGTTTGTTCACTTGTGAAATTGCATCAGTAGCTACGAGGGTGTCGGAAATGAAGTAGAATCTCATCTGTTCTGGGCTAGAGAGTTGTTCGCTAATCCTTGGCTGTTCTGACGACAGAGGGACATCTATTTGATATTCGAGGGTCGCTTATGTGAAGTAGCTTTGGAGTTTGTGTTACTTTATGGTTGCGGAACCTGATTGCTCAGTGCAGAAGGCACGAAATTTCTTCACGTATTTGATCATTGATTACTCTCATCGAGTAGCAACAACGGATAACCATCGAAGGTGTTAGGTAGCAAGAGCCAAGTGCGTTCATTCACTCAATCTTTACTTATGGGCATGCTTAGATGTTTAGGCTATGACCTACGGGTACCAATAGTCATCTGCC
Organism: Paragonimus skrjabini miyazakii; assembly: GCA_014338405.1. Taxonomy (NCBI): domain Eukaryota; kingdom Metazoa; phylum Platyhelminthes; class Trematoda; order Plagiorchiida; family Troglotrematidae; genus Paragonimus; species Paragonimus skrjabini miyazakii. The sequence continues at coordinate 64,410 of JTDE01002222.1, read as the reverse complement.
ACACCGAATACTTTTTTTCGGATGTTGCGACCGACGACGCAAATCACCAAGGGGTTAGCTTTTATAATTCGAGTTCATCTTTCGTGTTGGGGCTCACGCGGCTCACAAAGCCGATGCCTGGAAATTTTAGGTGAAATGGCGGCTAACTGGGCTCAGTAATGTGAGTGTTACCATTGTTTGTCCGGGTTATCCGTGAAGCAAATGTAATAACTGACTCGGAACAATAAGAGTCCCGAGGAAGCTATCTTGCTGACGGTGTCTTCCACTCATAACTCGGCTGTTTGTAAGGTCTCGCCATCTTACTTCTGAATTCTTGAGTTTAGACATAGTTGTTCTTAGTCACTAAGTCCCGGTCACAACCGAATAGAAAATCTGCGAAGTTTATTAGCCACCCAAGGATACGAAGACGCAAATTCGTGCAGCTCGATGCCCGGATTGGTGATTAGTTTGAAGCGATCGTAGCGAGCTTTGAGTTTCAGCATACCACAGTTTCCTCGTCATATCCAAGTGGCGCAGAAGTTCTGAGGTGGAGTGACAAAGCGCGTCCTACAAACCTTTTGTACATTTACTGTGTAGTGATTCGGAACGTTCGATCAATAGATTGTTACTGAGAGAGAATGAGGAGTTGCCAAAACGATAGGCTTTATTCAACTTGTAAACAAGTCATATAGCTATAATGCAAAATAGAGAACTTCGTGAATAATGTAGATGAATGAACAATATACAAGTGCATAACATACTGTTCACAGGGTTATCGTTTAATTTTGTCGCGATTGTTATATTTCTGTGCATACTTCGATTGGTATGTAAGCGGAGCTCGGCAGGCTGACTTTTGATTTCGTTTGTTGCTAAAGAAGACTGTCATCAGCTTTCTGAAACGAAAGGTATTGTTGAAAACCTGTGCATCCTTAAACTGTTTTTGTTGTGTGCACTTCAAGCGAACATCTCACTCTTGGATTGTATACAGAAGTTCTGAATTGCCAATAGTTTTCCCTAGATGGTTTTGCCTTACCCAGTTATTTTATGCATATGGAGCAACACAGTTTATCGGCGTCTTTTGTTTATTGAGCTTGAGCGCTTTAATTGATTTGAGAAGGTTATGATATTGTACACTTCATTGCCTTGGTGCTACCAGCGAACAGTAATCAGTGTCAGAGCGTTCAGGTCGCAGAAGGCGTTCCACTACGCTGATTGTATAATGAATAAATAGTGATCGTTCAACCTGGTTGGTAAACAGTAGTTTAGGGCAAATGAGATGTCTTCAGAATCCGTGTTCATTGTGTACCTAAGATACGTTAGCCAAAGCGGATAGTCGGCAAAATGTTATGCATCGTAAAAAAAGAAATTATGCTCGAAAACGAACGTACTGCAAAACAAATACCATATTATAGTCTCTCACCGTTATCTGGCATCGTAAAGGTGCTGAGTATCTGTGTTTCACTCATTCTGTCCGTTTGAAAGTTGAGGTGTCCATCGAGTATCGTTGTACCTGTACGACCTACATTCCATAGAGGGATAATTGGGTAGTAATATGCATCGGGACTTCGATGAATAGTAGCTTAGCCGCAATAATGACGTTTCTTGATTATCTCGCCGAACCTTTTTGCTCGGGGTCCTACGTGTTCTTCACGGATTTGCCCTTCTCCTAGTTTGATAAGCTGCTGCAATGTGAAGCTAGTGAATAACTTTCCTTCCTGAACGGAAATTGTTAATCGGTGCCGATCACGAGACACTTTCACTCTTCCGAATCAGTTGAGGGAATGCCCTAAGTTTTACGTCGCCACTGAATCCGAATGGTATGTGGGAGGACTAACGTACTTGGTTCTCTGACACATTTTCACCGTTGATGCTTCAGAAACAGTTGTTTCTGACGAGAGGCCGCTTGCAACGTAGTATCTGACGTTTGGAGTTTCATCACCCGTATGGTCTGTGTCATTGCTGCCGAATGGTTCTTCAAAATGCTTAGCCCAACCATCTAGCTGGCCTGGTTGCCTCACTGAAGCTGAGCCGCTTTTCACATATGGTCTCAGTGGCGCTAAGGTGACGGTAACTACAAATCAGGGAAAATAATTTTTTCCCACCTCAAAGGCTTTTATTTTTTTGTTCGTTGATCGAGCGATGTTTCCTGTATTGGTCAGCTTACACTGAAGTTCTCGCTAGTCTTTATCAGATTGAGAACCAAACGAAGGTTGGTTGAAGTCTGCCTAGGGAGTAGATCAACGTCAATGTGATTCAATTCTGTTGTAACTGCACAGTTTATTCAAAATGTCTCTTCACGGAAAACGTCAGTGACCTCCACAATGTTTTCCCAATGTTCTGTTGGTTCCCTCACCTCATTTGATGTGTACAATTTTGCTCCATAGCGGTTTCTATTAGGTGTTTCTCACGTCGTTTTGGTTGTAACGTTAAATAGCAATGTTGTCACTGTTACATGAAGATATGTATCTAAGTAAACGAGTTAAACACGATCCGCATCGAGGCGGTTTTTCTTTAACAAGGATGTGCAGTTCGTGCTGACTGTGTTGAGTGAGGGGGGCAGTTTGTATGGACTACGCCTCTCATGTTCAAAATATGAAGTGCCATTCAACGATTAGGAGGCTCTTGCTCCGGTTTTCTCTATTGCAGGCAATACGTTTGTGATCGGACTGTTTAAACTTCCTGGTCTGCGTAATCTCGCCAGATTATACTAATGCTGAGGTGATATTGGAAGTAGCAAAACTGCGTGTTATCTTCCTCATCTGTAGCTTCGAACAAGTATCTGATTGCCACTGAAAGAAAGCATCTGGAGTTCCTGTGTGTCATTAGTTGTGCTGTCCTGTTCATAATTGTGGTTTGTTCCCGACGAACGTATGACCGAACTTCCTATATCCGACCACCATTGTCTCTATCATTTAATATACATTGAATAGGATGATCACTTGAACGACTTAGCAATTTGCCAACGTGTATTTCAGAAACCTTTGAATACGCGGTCAGCAAATATAGACGATCGGTGTTCAACTTACTCTCGTGATGACTTGAAAACTTGTCCATGAAACTCCTTTTCAGATGCTAAACAGTTGTTTTCTACCCGGTAGATAGTTTGTCATCGGATTACCAAAATGAACATCTAGTGCGTTCGTAGTTTCGATGTTGTTGTATGTTTGAATATAGATGTAGCTATTTTCAGTAGTTAAGTCCCTTCCCGTCTCCTTTTTCTCCTTCTCCTTTCATATACAGGGTTTTCCCTTTTTCATCTTCCTGGTTGTTTGGCAGTTAAGCATCAACGTAAACCACTGATGTATTGCTGTCTATGATGATGATGATGATGATCGTAGTTTCGATGAATTATTTCGCTTACTGCATCTACTTCAAGTTGTCGGTGAAGGTGGTCATTTTCCTATTCGAATGGTTTTTGTGCGATATCTAGCAAACCAGTTGTTCGTGGTTTGATTTGAAATTTTTAGGCCGCCTTCTGTACTTAAGTACTTCATTTTTATCCTTTGGTAATACACATATACAATGCCCATTTCGTACAGTTCCACTTCTGTATTCATTCACCGCCTGTAATTTAGCTGTAGTTTAATGGGCAGTTTTGGTTCATTCTAACAAGTATTTAACGACAAATGCTTTTACACTAACTTGTGCATGGCGATAAAGTTATCACTGTGTGAACTGTGCTAATTATTAAATGCCCAAACGTCGGAACTGCTAGTATAGCCGGGGTTCGAAATTATGAACATTGAGCTGGTGGCTGACGTTCGTACTCAAATCAATTTGGATTATATTTCTCTTCACGGTCAACTGCTCCTCTTTCTGTCTACTACTTAATCGATTGCCGGAAAAACGCAATAATCTTCTCCCGTTGTTTCTGTGCGTCTGTTATTTTTCTTCGTTGTCTAACTTCAGAATGAGTTATTTTAGCCATCGCACATTTTCTGGACGTTTCTTCTCATTTGTCGTGTATGCCTCGTTTCTTATTTTCCCATTCTTGTCACCTTTTTCCAGCCGAATACCGTCATGAGTGAACTGGACCAGCTCCGACAAGAGAGCGAACAGCTTAAAAATATGATTAGAGTGAGTAAACTATTGCGTATATGTCTGTTTCAGATCTTGTTTATCCACACTAATCTGTCGGTGGTTCCACCGTGTGGTTTCAATTACTTTAGTGCATGTTTTTAGTACTATGTTGCTCATCTGTTTAACATTATGCTAACGTGATTTCCGATTTGTCATGACAGCAACCTTTGTGAATTCTCGACACCCGTTATGAGCATCCGACTCTAAAGTTGGTAAAACTGTGGACTTCCCTAGTTTTCATATTCTTTGCACCAACTTTCCAATTTTGAATTCTTGTTACAGTTTGTGCGCTGCTCGGCCACTCAGTCTGATGTGCCATCCCCATTACAGATGGTTTTAATCATTTGGACCTGATTTTCTACTTGTTACACTATCCGACCGTCCGGTTTCTCTGTTTTTCAACGGTTTGTTGTGTTAAAAACTATTGTTCCTCATAACGTTTCTTCATAACATATGTGTACAACCGTACTTGAGTCCTACACCCAACTTCCGAGATACTAACTGTTGTGGTTCCTCTCACTAATAACGGCGTGCGGACTACCGGTATCCACCTCGTGGATTTGAATTCACCGATGTTTGCGATGCACACCCGATAACGTCCTCACGTTGTGACGTGGTTGGTCTTTTTTAGAATAGCCCCAGTCCGAAGAACACGATTATGTACAAGCCTTCTCAAGTGATTTCTTGGATATGGGGAACCTACTGATCTAAATTAAACTACCTGTGTTCACACCGCCTTCAGGGTTATATTTTTGTGAACATACGGATACGTTTGTCGTGTTCGACGCTTTTTGGGGCAGGTGCTATATGTACATACACCATTTAGCCACTGCCTTGTATTATTTGCAATGCGAAGTAGTGTAGAGGTGTTTTATTTCGTGCTGTTCGCCGACTGTTTATTCTTGTCGATTTATTCTGTCGCACGTTTCAAGGCATGTTAGTTATAACCATCATCAATATGGCGACGCAACTCTTACTCATTCAAGCGCTTGGGTTTTTTTGTGGCTCACGAACATTTACTCGCCTGTGATTCTTGCACTTCTCCCGCTTCTGCTTAAAATCTCGCCGACTTTCAGGCAACTCGCTGGTTAGTTATTTTAAGAACACGAGCTTTCGTGGATCGCCGCGTTGCCCACCTAATGTATTTTAACCAGTAAAAACAAACATGTTTCTGTCTTCTAGAAACTGTAACTGGTTTACCAATAAGTAACGGAACCATTAACCTAATTTACCTGTAGCTTTACCATCCGTTTTTCCGTGTGCTTCAAAATGGCATATAGGTTACAACGTCTAGCCAAAACGTCTTCAACTTAATCATACCTTTCTTTGCTCCTGATGGCTTCGTCCGCTTCCATGGTGTGCCTAACTGTGCTTCTTAGACTTAAGAGTTGCTGCTGGTTTGTGTTTTTTCTTTTTACGTTTTAACGCTACATTAGTCCTCTTTTTATAGACATACTCGTTGTGTGTTATTCAAACAGCGATTATTTATCGACCTGTTAACCTGTTAGCGATTTATTACAATTTCTTTACAGCCATGTAACGCTTGGTTCTTTTTTGTTTTAGGAAGCTCGCAAGGCCGCGGCAGATACCACTCTAAGCCAGGCCTCTGCAGGCGTGGAACCAGTTGGCCGGATTCAGATGCGTACTCGTCGTACTCTGCGTGGTCATTTGGCCAAAATTTATGCTATGCATTGGAGCACAGACTCTCGAAACCTGGTTTCTGCATCACAGGACGGCAAACTGATAGTTTGGGACGGTTACACAACGAATAAGGTCAGTTTGGTATTTTACCAAATGGGACTTACAGCCAACGTGCACCTCAACTATTTTCACAACTTCATTTCCATTTGGTTGATTGCGAACGCTCACTTCACTTTGTTTCTCACTCCATATCGTTTGTTTGGTCTGCTAGTCGGATTTTCCGGACCTTTGCTTTATGCTTATTGGGGTAGTTGACGTTCCTTTCAGCGAGTCTCATTTAGCAAATATCTTGTATTCCCCCGAGTTTGAAGGCATCCGTGCTTAATATTCATCGTACTGGACTGCTTGCCATCGTCGTGGCTATCCTTGTTTGTATACTAATTTCTTCTGCCTAATCTCAGGTATACTCGCTATCGACTCCGAAGAACTTAACCCCGTGCTTCATCCCACTGTTTTGAAGATGAAGCTGTTCAAAGGCTCGCGTAGGATAACTTACTGAACTGTGGGGAGTTCACGACCATCCAAACTGCTGGTGGTTAACACTCCAACATGGTAGTATGTCGCAGTCAGTGATGAGTCTTTATCCTCAATTTTGCTAACTCATCTTCTTCGTGAAACTCAGTCGTCTTCCCTGTTTATTTTTCTTCACTACATTTGCACTTACTTATTATCCTGCATCGTCGTGGACCATTGTCATTATCAACGGTAGCCTGAGACATATTAACTACGGGTATGGCTCAAGTCTGAAAATGAAGATGTCACTTTGTGCCAGTTTTCAAAGTAGTTTTCCATCGAATAGCAACACGAATTCTGAATATGCAAGGGAACGGTTTAGATCCACATGAGTACTCCAGTCGAGCCCGTAATCTTACACACAGCTGGCAGATATGTGGTCAGTGTGTGCCTAGTGCTGGCCTAAAGGTGAGTACTACCAAATAGTGAAATGACGATTGGAGCGCCAAAAGTTTGTACCCTCCAAAAGCACACGATTTTAGACGTAAAGCTTTAACGAACGTTCACCGCTATGTGTTCGACAAACACGTCAAGAGTGTTGGCGAAGGGTGCCATGATCGTCAACACTCAGCTTACTTAATTAGAAGTTTCGACTTCCGACGTGTACCGCTATATCCGTAGTTGTTCATACAATTAGTCTTCGATCATATCTGGTCCACAGTTAGTGAAAGTATATGCCGTAATAACAAACAGACAACGCTTGTTACGAACGTCTGTTGATGTGTCGGCGTAGCCTTATAATTTGACAATAACAGTATCAACGGCGAAGGTCTTCACAGTGCATACAACACACTGTCAGTTGACTAGTGTGTATGGAACAGTAAAGGTGTCAAGCCTAGGTCGCGCGCAAGGAGCAACTAGTGATTTGCATCGTTCGCACAAAGACATCACTTCCAAGTTTGGTGTGCCGTTATAATGGCCATTATTTCGATGGCGAGCGGCATGCCCTCACTTAGAAGAACACCGAAGACTTTGGACTTCAGCTTAGAGCACTTATTTCCAAATTGAAGAGAACTTAATGAACCAGTGTCTGCGTTGAGACTGACTTTGATTGGCCTTAGTAACTCCCACCTTAATTGATGTAGTGAAAATGAACAGGACTATTGGGAAGCAGAAGAGAAACATGCGACAAGTTGGAGTTACAGCACGTTACGGTGCGAAAACATAAAATGCAAAATCTAAATATTTTTGAGTAGACCTTGAAAAATGATCCATTGTGGGGGGAAATATACGATCTGCAACAGAAGCACACGTCACCAACAGCTGAAACTCTCAAACGTGATCAACTTTAGGAGGACCGGTCTCGCACCTCGACAATCAGGATCTGTTATGCTCACACTACGCGGTTTATGAGTCGGGTTCTCTAGCTTTCGCAGTAATGGTTCCGTGAAACAAACCTAGGTTCTCTACCAACACGGTTAAGTTCCAAGCACTGTTGCAGTTGGTGCTCAGTTGGAATTTTGCTATTGAGAGAGGGATAGGGATTCAGGACAGTCTTCTGAACCGCGATCGCAGAAGCCGTATGAGCGGTTAGACGTGTAATTAGATAGGAATTAAAACGCAACATCAACCAACCGCCTTGTGGATTGATCACCTGCTGTAACTGACTGCGCATACCTCCACTATAGGAAGTTTCGATTAACCGAGGTGTCCAGTGCGATTATGCTTGAATACGTCAAACCAACAAATGTATTAAGACTGAGTGTTGTCAATATCACCAGACTGTCACATCTATACGCCCAAGCTAGTAAGTACTGAGGGGGAAGATTTTAAAACCGAGCATTCACATATGAAAATCCTATCAAGCCTAATGTCAAGTTAATGGTGCATTAATCAACAGGATTGCCCCACGAAAGCTGGATGGGAGTTCAATTCCGGGTTGTGGTAAGGATGTGCACCACTGATGAGCTCTACCAAGCACGAAACTCAAATGCAGTGC
>JTDE01002222.1:21659-43918 GCA_014338405.1 Paragonimus skrjabini miyazakii | reverse complement strand
GGTGTCGCCTGCCTGGCTGGGGTCCTCGTGATCACTCAAACCGCTGGTTAGAGACGCTATCCGAGATGGCGATGTGTCGCAGTCAATGGCGGACCTGTATCCATACCATTTCTAATTCTTCCTATTTGTCTTCTCTCATTAATTTTCAGCCTCCTCAGTAACGTTTTCTTCTAGGATATTCTACGTCACTGTTGAGGTTAGCGGCGGCCCGAGCCACAGTACCTTTTGGTCAGGCTCATGGTTGTTATGGTGATGATGTTGGCAGCACTTTTTGAGCATTATTGCATTTCCCGTTTCAGTTTTTATTCCCTGATTTTCTTACTTTTTATAGTATCGCAGTCTAGTGTATTTCAGGCTAGCTCCGCAATAACACCACTAATTATGAAACACACAATTGCGGATTTATGTCCCAGTCACTTCTGTTGCTCTTGTCTTGGTTTGGGTTGCGTTACAGTATTCGTACCACATGTGTCCTTGCGGCACACAAACATTTTGTAGCGTAGACGTCGAGAACAATAAAACGGTCGGGTTTGACGGGCCGACTTTTGCTTGAGAGTCCAGTCAGCCTTACTCTCACATTCACAACTACCCTGTTTGTCCAGGGGCGTTCCGTTATTATTAAGTCTTACCTCCTTCTCATTGGTTCGGTCTGCCTTCTCAAGTGGACTTCGAAAACTGGCCATTCGCATTTTCGTAGGCCACCCTGTATAGAGAGAAGTCCTTACTAATCCTTATACTAGAACATTGTATTAAGCCAACCCGAATCTATACATCGGAATTATCAGTACAAATATAAACATTCTGTTATCTTGTAGCAAACTCAGTTTAGGTGTGGATTTTAAAGCAGCTCGGTTTCTGCATTTTTTTCATTGCGTTTTTTCTTTCAGTGCTGTTTGGGATATTGAGACTGGTCAGCAGACAGCCACCTTCACTGGCCATACCGGGGACGTAATGAGCCTTAGTTTGTCACCTGACTTTCGTACATTCGTGTCCGGCGCGTGTGATGCTTCAGCCAAAGTGAGTAGACGTACCGGCCTCCGGCGTAATCTGTTATTTTTGCACTTCCGCAGTATGTATGTTGAACTCCTAATCCGGAGAATTTCTATTACACTTTCGAGGTAATTCATTGCTTTTGTCGTCTGTTTACCCGTTTACTCCAGTCGCTTTTTGTTGAAATGTGTAGTCTGCCGACCCATCCACTTAGCCACTGCAACTAGACTGGGCCTTCGTCCGAACGTCTATACTTCATTTGAATAGGAAAATCAAAACTTTGCGAGATTTTAGTACTGTTTCCTTTACCTTTTGTCGGTCACGATATGACACATCGGTAAAATACATTAAAAAGACACGGAAGTAATAGAACTGAAGGTTTGAGTCTTATTTTATCGTCTGTTCAACTGACAAGTATGGTAAATGATTGCAACTTCCTCCCTGTGCGTTGTCCTTCTGACTTTTACGTGATTGCTACCGGTCGATGATAGTTTACCACATGTGTGTGTTCGCGAAACCGTATCGCTCACATCACAATGTTGCTTTGACCATTTTATTGACACCTTCATACTACCGCTTGTGATTCAGTTACACTGTACTTCGCAATTTTCCCCCGGGGCTTTCATGTAATAGACAGACCAGACTTTTTAGCTTTAGCTGCTCTCTATACTCTTGAACCAACTTTATGCGACCTGGAGATATCGGAACCTAACATTTTTCCCAAGTAAGGGTCTGAAGCAAGAACTCGGTAGGAAATGCCCCGATTTATACACTGGAAAGCCAGAATAGTTCCGGTTGCAAGGTAGCACGATGCGCTACACAACTCTCTCCTTCAAATGCTTCAAAGCCTACCTGAACCGACCAGAGCTAGTGGTATCGAAGTACATTTTGGTGTGCGCGCAGAGGTTAATTTGCATGTAGTCGTACGTGTACCTTGGGTGAGATGGCAAGGTATATTGAACACACCTTCTCGAGGATTTAACTGTTAGTTATCCTTGTTGATGAAAACCACCCTGGTGTGGTGGTCAGTTTGTAATGGGAACTCGGATGTACAAAAAACTGTGTCGGGAACACTAACAGTATTCCAAGAAGTCCAGGTTAAGAGGCAGTTACAGTTCGGTCAACTGGTTGATTTTCAGTTAGGGCCGCTTCTTTGGACATTTCTTAGATCGGTGATCCTGCGATACAGGAAAGATAAACATTGGCTAACTGTAATTTAAACACATACGACGCGTCACCCAAGATTTTGTCTAACTTCACGTTCCATCGAACAGTTTATTAACCCTGGTCGTGACTGTCTATGCTTACATGTACATGTTTGTCTTGTGTTAACAGAATAAAAAAGAGGGATACCTATAACTAATAGACTAACTATAGTCACGGATGGTCCCAGTCATTCTCTCCTGTTCATTCTTTTTTCACGATTTTGCAAGACAAAAAATAAAAACGTCACGCGGTCACCATTCTGTTGCTAGACTTAGTCATTTTAGGGCGTGCAACTCGCATCCAGCCGATCGGAAGAACTTATCCCCGTAGAGATTGTTCTGATCACAGTTGACAGTTTCTTCCGACTTCATAATACTCGACAGACTGTTCCATTCATTGTATTATCACATGGTGGTTGCTTACTTATAACAGCTGTCTTCACTCGCAGTCAATAGATATATGAATCCATCGTTTACCATCTATGGATTACATGCTCAAACCATAGTTTCGGAGTTCGAACTCAAGTCCCGCTGTGTTGGCCTGACCAGCCGGACAGTAATTTGCACATGCGGAGCAAAGTAGATCATGGACGTCGGTGGTAGTATGATATGTTTCCGGTAGCGTTACGGGTTAACCAACTTTAATCTCCATTCATCACCTTGTTTCTTGCACTTGTGACTGTATTCCAAGTTACGTGGATCTGCAAATACTGTTGTAAGTATTACGCCGTTGCCAGTTGGTCTTTTAAAATTGCAATCACATTGTCGTAAGGTTTACTATTTTGTTGTTTTGTTCACCCGGTTACATGTTTACTTTGTGTTCCAGCTCTGTGTGGCAATGGGATCTTTGTCTTTTAGCTGCGGTTAATAAAACATAATTCATGGCTCTTACTGCGAGTCTGCTTTTTAAATTTCTATTGCTAACATTTACCTTGTCGAGTTTTTGTCAATTAAAGAACCACTAACCTTGCCAGGTGTTTCTCACTTAACCGTTTTATTATGGAGAAAACCTCGTACTGGTTGCATTAAGCAGTTTTTATTCGTGAGATGCCGCATTTATAGATGTACAATAGTATAAAAGAAATCACAGTCTGTCATTAGCTGAAAATATTGACATCTGCAAAGTCATACTGTAAGCTGATTGGTACAATACGGAAAAAAGAACTTGGCAACTAACGGGAAGTGTAACACTGAGGCTTTTCGTCCAATCCGAATGCGGTATCTTAAAGCGACGTTTGTATTGGTCCTTTGTTAAAAATTCTATTGTGTCAGGGTTTGGATAAACGGTGAATCGAGTAAATTTTTACCACAATAACGCACAAGCGTTCCTTTCCGGTCGAGCCGAATCGTGTGTTATGAGGTTTTATCGACATTTCGATACCGAGCTTGTTCGTTTACTTTGTAATCCACACAAGCTTCCCAATGGAACCTTTTGATTAGACCTGATAGGCCGGAAACTTAAATGAGCAGTCGTTGTACGATGGCATTGTCTGGCGATCCCTAACCCACATTCCACAACTATTTTGGTCTTCGTTTTGGACTCATGAGGTAATGGTAGCTGAACAGCCACCTTTGCATCACGAGCCGAAGCTCTTGTGCATCTGTTCACTCAGCTGCCTTCAAGATGTCAGTTTACACGAGGTAGCGCCAGCTCCCTCATCATAGCCATCGGTTCTGACCTTTTTAGGGTCTAGCATGGTTTGTTTTATACTGTTTGGGCGTGAAAGTCGTCCGTCCAGCTTGTTCACTTATTGTGCTTCTTGACACTTCGGGTGTCCATTCTCGTTTCAGCTTTCAGGCTCTTGTGGTCTGTAATTGACTTTGTTGTGTTCTTAAAACCTCAGTCAAGTTAGAATGAGCTAACATTTGCAGATGCCTCTCTCGGCTGATAGTCGACCTTGAACTCAGATGATGTACATTTATGCTTTTGGCTTAGCAATGAACTAGCGGTGTACTACATAATAGCCCTATGTTGTTGTTAACTGTTCCCAGAATCTTGTTAGATCGAAGGTACTCTTGTTCGATGCACATTGTTCATGGCCATCGAGCAGCTTACAGGCTGGCATTCACTCTCCTGTTTGGGAGCTTATTCACTTAAGCAACCGATCTTTGGCTGATTCGACAACAGATGAGCCAGCGCGATATTCACTCATATGTCGCTTCTGGTATAACGTTTTGATGTCGCTTGTTGCTTAAGTTAACCGTTTTGGGGGGATTTCGTTTCTGAAGCCGCTTCATTACCGAAGTAGAGTTACTCAGATACTGTGGACGGTCGGCTAATTTATAACGAGGGCTGCATATTATAGGGGACAGAACTCTGTTTTCAATCGAAGTAATTTCATACTATCGTCTCACCGTTATCGTTTTCATTCACTCGACGCTTTGTTTGTGTTCGCTAGTCTCCGCAGACGTTGTTTTTGATAACCGTAACCAACGGTGAAGTAATTACCATGTATGTAATCGGTGATTCATTTTCGCGTGCATTGGTTTTGCAAAACGTTTCCACACAGCTGCCGTTTCTCGCTAACATTCTTGTATTCACCGAACTCTAAATTCAGGTGTGTGTTTCTCTCTTCTCCGCTTCTCCATGCTTTCTTGTTCGTAACGTTACTCAGTGTTGCGGAATGTAGTGGTAAGAACTACCACACATCCGCACACTTGAATGATTGGTTCATTCCGTTTGCTTTCTATCAGCACCTCGTTTATCAAACTGGCCGCAGTCAACTTGAATTTTCGGTTTTCACTGACAATATCTGCAAGGACCAGTTTGTTTTCCATGATACGCAGCGTGACCGACATCGTCTGTTTCCTTTGTTAGCGCAACTATCGTTAGTTAGAACCTTCCGCTTGCTGTCTTCGTTTGGATATTTTAAATGAAGATGATAACGAGCATGCAGTAGCAAGTTTGCAAATGATCATTATCATGAAACCGCGTAGACTGTTCCGTTAGCTGGTGTGGGTTCGACCCAACCGCAAGGATTACACGAAGTATTCGACAATACTGCGGTTTAACGCATTGCTTATGTGATTGTTTGCGGATTAGTTGCACTTTCAGCCCGCTTCTCGATTTGTTTTTATTTCAAAGCTACCCTGTGAGAAAAGTGTTCTTGATGGCAAAGTCGGTCAAAGGCTTGCCCTGTGTCATTAAAGCATAATAAACATTTGTTGAACATTCTGTGAATTTGACAGAGAGGATCAAGGGGCAGTCTGTGTGCATACTTCTCACAATAATGGGAAACGTTTATCTTTTCTATGCTCACGCATAAGCGTTTCTAAACATCATAATAGTTTTTCGTGTCCACAAACAGAACCTTGTAACCTTGGCCACACGCTGACCTCACACCGTTAATCGGTGCGAGTGCAGACACGCTTAGAAAACGCAGTAAGTGGTGGGCTTCTCATTTGACAAAACTACGCTACGTCCTTGAGACATCTGGGGCTGCTCATTCCATGTTAAATTGAGCTCAGGGCATGCTGCACTTCGATATCGAAATGCGTTGTTTCGGTTATGCCTAAATGCCGTGAAGCGATGTTTTACCAACACAGTGCATACAAAATCGGTAACCTCATTAACATTCAGTACACTAATTGTACAGTGATGGATTTACCAACTCCCACTATGCATCCGCTAACCTTGAAACATTACATTCACTCGGTTGTCTACTTTTATCTATACGAACTCGCTTCATTGTTTCTGACCGAGTAGTTCCCATTTTCTATCCTTCCGCATACACACTTACTGCTTGTCTCCCCACCACCTAACCAGTTCGGTGACGCCCTTAGCGAGTGAGATGCTGCGACGGCTGTTGCCAGGCGTTTACAACTCAGTTTGTTTATATCTTCGCGGAACTCGTTATTAAATTCCTGTATGTTGTCATAGCATCGTCGTTAAGTCGTGCATAAAATTACGTGATCTAGTCATATGAGCATATTCGCACCATTTAAGTTTGTCGATTGGTCTATGCAATCTTTTTTGCTTGGAATATCAACCCCCTGTGCTCTGTAAGAACGAGCCACGTGCAGCAACTGCAGAAGCAGCAACAACTAAAAAGTGTCGCTTTAACTTTTTCCTGATCAATATGACCATATGCAAACGGACAGACTGATGCACACGGCGTACCCTTGTCCCAAAGCCGTTCGGTGATGGGGCGTCCGCGTACACACACACGAAGAGACAAGCATGCACGCACACACCTTTCGATCCCGATTCGCATTAGTTTCATCCTGTCTGCTTGCGGCGTGCATCCATATTTCTCATTCTCTATCCCATCTGCCCATTTGGCTGGGTTGTTGTGAGGATTGCGACTGTTCCAGTCTGGCTGTTTGTCTCTCTTCAGGTGCGACTTTCTGTCTGTTCGATTGGCACAGCAATAGCAGCTAGGTCTGCGTGTGATGGCCGTCACGATACCGCACCGCCTGTCCCGCCACGCGAATGTCTGTTTCACTCAGTAGCTTGGTCCGATTGCATTGCTCCCACCGTCTACTTGGCTTGGTCGCTTTTAGGAAAAAAATCCAACGCAAATTCTTTCTGTTTTATGCGGATCGGAAACGTAGGAAACCAACGATCGCTTATTGATGAGTAGCCGACCGAATTCTGTGGTGCTTTTATCATTAAAGTTGATTGGGCGGTGGTCATCTTGTAGCGGTCTGAGGCTGTGATTACATCAACACCGATTCAATCTATTCTTTCATTATATGTGAGCTAACATTTCTCTGTTTTGTCTGCCTCCATTACGCGCATGAGGAGTATGGCTCTCTTACCATCCGAAATTAGGTACCAACCCGAGTCACGCGACAGAGTTATCCCTGTATCCTCATCTTTTCAGTTAATTTTATCGGTGATCAGAATATCTAAAAGTATTCAGTCGTATATTTATAAATTTCGTTCTCATCACCAATATGTCGGAAATGGTCGCGACAAGACCCTAGGAACAATACGTACGCTCACCTGGAGGAAATCTGTAAGGTAGTCCACCAACTTTGTTTCAAAGTATTGATGCATAGTTTCAGTGTGCTTCAGACAAGCATTGTACAAGCAATGCAGTTTATGATGTCCCATTCCTCTTTGTGGTTGTGGTTCTCTTTCGTCAATGTATAACGTTCTCTAAGTGGCAATGAACAACACTTTTGATCCGTGTAATGACATTTGTCCATTTTCAGGAACT
Source organism: Paragonimus skrjabini miyazakii (assembly GCA_014338405.1). Classification (NCBI taxonomy): domain Eukaryota; kingdom Metazoa; phylum Platyhelminthes; class Trematoda; order Plagiorchiida; family Troglotrematidae; genus Paragonimus; species Paragonimus skrjabini miyazakii. The sequence goes on along the minus strand of JTDE01002222.1, from coordinate 36,558 downwards.
TCTTATTCCAACTGGATCAATTTGTTGCTCTGAGCATGTTTAGAAGTATGAAAATATGAGTTCTATTTTTGCCTCACAGCGTTACTCATCATGTGGGCGTCAGTGGTTAATCGATGCGACCATGATTGTCCCCGAAACAGACCCGGTTACACGACCTTCTCAATAGACAGCGTTTTACTTTTATGAAGAAAGTGCGTGGCTAGCGAAAGTCACCAGCCTGAAATTTGTGAACCGTCCTTATCATTTTATTGTGATCACTTTTGGTTACTAGAACGAATGTGCTAAACTCCTGGCCGATTATTTTCGGGTGTTTCCATCAGTTCCTATTTGGAGACAGAAATGTGCAACAAATAATTGCTCTAGAATATTAATTAACGAAATTATCTGCAAATATTTTCGGTCCCCACTAGTTGATCGCGGGGTGTAAGTGTATATTTTGTCATAAAGTTCAGGCTGTACAGCTGATTGACCTTAGTTCGGTTCTTCCACGTTGTTTTCTGAACGTTCTGTTTGATTCGGTCGCGTATTTTATTTGTGGATGTAACATTCTTGAGTTTGTATGCTTCATGAGTTGCGTTCGCTGGTTACGTTTTCACATGCACCGTTCGGCAAAGCTGTAGTACTGTCCAATATTTGGAAGCTATCGTTGTTATAACGCGTCGCAGAGTTCACTTTTTTCTCTTCTTAATAACTGAGATGCCACCACTTTAATCCAACGAAAACTGGTTGAATTTTATCGTGAATGCGTCAGTGGGGTAATCTGCGAGTCGTAAACTATGCTCAATTGGTTCGATTAAGTTAGTAATATCATCCTAGCTGAGAAGTCCTGATCACAGGGTTATCGATTGGATTGAACAGATCGACTCTGTTCATTCTGCTTTCGAAATAATTGAACAGGTTGCGCACCATTCACACAAGGTTGAGATTAGGCGTCTGGATGTGATCATTCGGTCGTGCCTATCGTGAGGTTACTGGCATCGTGGTTAACCGCTGGTCTCACAAACGCGAGGGCTGACGTGCAACTTCCAGTTCGGACGATGACATGCACTACTGATGAGCTCTAATAGGAACGAGACTCTAGTCCATGCTTCTTTTCGAATTGCATTAGCCAAAAAAGCTTATCTGAATGCAGAGGCTGCGATTTAGTGTGAGTGGTGTTCACCGTGAAAGAAACTGACTTTGTTAGAATCAATAGCTCAAGCCATGGATATCTTTTTTTCTGCGTCCACGCCCTTGTGAATACGGCGAATAGTTTACGTTTATTGGGGAAGCTGCCACGCGACGCGATGACATGTCAGCTGAGGGTCCTACGCACATACGTCATGGTTGTGTCGTTTTTCTACTCACGGATTAGCGAGCAGTAATCTTGCTCTCAAACACAGCAGCCAGTGAGAGTAAGTTGTTCGCATTTCTGTCTTGTCTGTAAGATGCAGCGGTCAAATAGTTCAGAAACATATTTTGATTTGCAAACGACCGCATCCGAGCACATAGAGGATCATCAAACGACTTCATATTTGTTCGGTCGATTCCTGAATTGTCTATCTCTCATAGAAAAGGCTAAACTATTTGACACTCAGTTTGATATAATTCAGACTAACTTAAAATGCCACGGTGATTATTCAATATAATGAACAGTTACTCAGAGTGGAAATCTGTGTTTACTCTGTACGTTTTCGTATCAACCATGCTAAGGGTAGAAATTCATGTCTTACAGATACAATGGTAATGCGTACACTTTGGTAATAAGAACTTCAATCTGAGTGGTCTTGATGCGTGGGTGTGGTACTGGCATAAATGATATAAAACAAATGGGCTTTGATAAGCATATCAATGACAGGTAATTGGTGGCTTGTACCTTTGTTTAAACAGCGGGTGAGTGAATTGGCTACTACCCACTAGATCCCTCCTTCTGTAGGTCACATAGTGAAGGAACCGAACGGTTTTTCGGACTTTTTGCGTAGGTGTATTTATAGATTTCCGCCGTCACTATCCAAGCGGCCGTTGTTCTTGATAGCATTGATCGAATGGCGAATAAAATTGACTTTGAAAAATCATAAGTGTACGTCAACAAACACAGGTTTGTGAACATACCATTGACTGCAGCAAATGATCATGTTTTGAGACGTCTCCAGTTAACAATATGGACGTTTGCGCAATCCCCTAACTAATAGAAGACGCTTCACTACCTTTTTAAAATGGGCGGTCTTGGTTCACAAAAACTTCATCATCTGGCCGCATTTTGCGATGTGGTCGACGCTCTCCGTCGGCACTTTTATTAACACCTTCGTTGTCGGTTGCGAAAGCCGAACTTCTAGAAACCCACGCCAATCGATTTGAGCCTTGCTCGCACGGTCAACCTAATTGATGCAGGCCAACCAACGAAGGCAAGCGAATAAACTACGTCCCTCCCCTACCCCCGATATTTTGTCGGTAAGATCGTAAGCGGATGAAATGACGCTTCCCAGAGTGAGCATACAGTGCTTCTGCAAATTGGCAGAGTTAAACGGAACTCGTCTACAACGTGTATATCTTCATAGGGCAGTGATGGTCAGAAGCAGTCACCAAATTCAACACACCACGTCCACTAGTTGAATGTTAGAGTATCGATGTCCTCAGCGTCTGTTGCGAGGTTGATTTGTGGTAAATACATTCATATCATGCAATCTGTAAGTGAGGATGAAATGGCTGGTTCCGCTTGATAACCTACGGCTTCTGTCGCTTATCTGTTGACTGAACACGTCAAGCATTTGCCTATTTGGTCACGAAGCACTTCTCTGTGCGTGACTGAAGCGACACTTTTTCCTCAACTTGTTCTCCTACGATGCTGTGCCAAGCAGTTTTACTGCGCGTTGCTTAGAATCATGAGGCGATTGAACAGTGTTCCAAAACTGATTGTCCTTCATATTCGCAAGGCAGCTTGCACTGTTCTACTTTGCCCTTACTTCACAGTCAACTCAGCCGAACAACGGCAATATTTACGCCACTGAACCTGACTGGCTGTCAACTAGCGTAATCAGCCACAGAGGTGCTGATTGCTGTCTGCCTTTCTCTGTGTCATGCCATCCTTTGTCCACTTCACATCTTAATCTAAGCAGTTATGGCAACAGCGATGTACCCGACATGACAGTGCTTAAGTGGCAACTTTGGTTCATACTACTACAATCTAAATGTGTTGTTTCTCAAAGATAGTTTGTTTCCTATTCACTAGCAAGCTTCCACTCCGTTAACTTCTTGCTACTGATCTGTTGGTTCCATCTGATGTGTACAGTTAACCACATATGTCAGCGATCGAATTTTTGTGATCGATTTCCTCCCTCAATTTTGTGGGACCGGACTTTGCAATCAATTATTCTCACAGTCTTTTCATTCACGTCCCCCTTCAGGTAGATACAATTTTCCATGATAAAGATTTTGTTCGCCGAGTTTTCCCATCCTGGTCCTCGTAGTTTCCATTTCCCAATGATTCAAACTACTGATATTTAACTTTCGGCATTTGTTGCAATGTCATATTGTTTCAATTCATGTTACCCTTAGAAACGGTGATTTAACATTACCTGACAGAGTTGACTGATCCCCCTCCCCCGTTACTTCGACCGTTCCTGTCAGTTCTGACAGTTTGCAACCGTCCGATCTGTAGATGATCCAACACCTCACATGACAGCTGACGCCTTTTAGTGTAAAATGTAAATACTTGACCTTGGCTCGCTTATGGTTTTGCATCATTTATGAGCAACATTGATCAATACGCCTTTTTTAAGACTGCCAACGTTTTGTTTTCGTCGATTTGCTCACTCACATTTTCAATATACCCTTTCGAACCGAAAACTGACAATATGGTTTGCAGCGCCCAGTCTCCACAAACGCTTAACATCTAACTGCGTTGACCTCACTCGAGTCTGATGCGTCCTTACAGACATGAGCTAGCTGAACAACTACTTATTCATATTCACCAAAGCAATTTGATACTGTTGTGAGCGTCGTGGTAGGCATTGTTTCGTTCGGCCGGCCGGTTTCTCTGTGAGTAATAAAACGTCTTTCAGATTCAGCTGATCTTCATTTTTCGAGTCATGTTCGAAATTCTTCGTCTTCTCAACACTGGCTTCGATCCTTGTGAACTACTTTCGGCACATCGCGATTGGCTACAATTTGCCTCGTCACTGCTTCATTTATTGTCTTGGCCTTCTGGTCCAAGTCACTCGTTGCATGGATTAAACTAGACAAGTGTTCTGTCAAACGTTTGCGTTTTGTCTGCTGTAGTTTGGAAGAGTCTCGTAACGTCTGCTGGCTATAATTCCCCGATTTCTCATATTGGATTCACTGGGGTTGGTTACTGCATGCTCTGTTCATCTTCTTCCTTGTTGACGTGTCAAGATATGGGACGCTATCTCGCCTTTCAATCCCGGCTAATACTTTTTTTACTTCACAAAACCGTGTACTCTAGAACAACCGACAAGCATGTGTCATCTCGTTGCACGTTGTTATCAACCTTTGTCTGATACTTTTCGGGGTAATTGAAACTCGCGTACTCCCAGCTTTCTATGTAAGGGTGTCAGCATGTTTTATATGAAACTACTTCAAACGGAGCATTCGTGACTCTCTTTCCATTCATTTATTGTGAATAGCCGTTCCCCTCAGCATTGAATCTATCATCCCCTTGAGTTTTCGATGTTGGCGTTGTGATCTCATCACTGTTCTCAGATCTTGCTTCAGAATCAAAATGTTAGCTCTAAGCATCGGTTCAGGAAATTCGTCCTCTCCATGCTCAATCCGTCATCAGATTTTTCCTTACTGGCACCGAGTTGATTGCGCCGTCGTGCTCCGGATATGAAACACTGACCCAAGAATTCTGGTCTCCATTTTCTCAACACCTAAACCATCTCCAAACACTCCTCAGTTGTGGATTATTTCTGTTCTGTTAAAGTCAACAACCCGTTCGTATACTCGATGACTCCCTCTTTGCTTAAGAACCGCCTTGATACCTCGGTCACTCGCATGCATTGATTCCGCAAACATTTCAACAGCCTTCGGAAGTTTTAAATTTAATTGTCGTAGGTCCATTCTATTTTTTACTCAAGATGAAGGTTTTTTCGCTTCATCAGTCTGTTCACAGCCCTTATCTTGTGGAAATGCGGCGTAAGCATGGTTGTGTTGAAGTTCTTTACAAACTTTCTCTAGCATCCTACACGATCCAAGAACCCGTCTTTGATCTTCGCAGTTCTCTTGGACAATGACTAGTTTTTCCCAACTCACTTTATGGTCCCAGAGCACCACTGATGCCAGTTGAAATTTGAGTGTGTGTGCACGATCCTACCTCACAGATCCGCTTCAAACGGCCTAAAGTTGTGCCACATTCTCCAACTCTGACTCAATGTAAATGTGGTTGTCTTTTCTATCTAGTTAGTGCTACGTTATCCAATCCTTTCCGTATCTCCATCATCAGTTACCAAGATGTAAAAGTTCCTCGTGATAGGCCGAACAGTATATATTTCAATTGGTAATGCTTTTCTGCTGGTTTGCTTGTTACTGCCGGTGAAGTGAAAGCAAGTCGATTGTCGCAAATTACTTTAGCTGTTGTAACTTGTCAAGAATGTCCGTTACCGACAAACGCATTCCATAACTCAGACTTCGAAAATCCACACAAACCGAACCGTTCCGTTGAACTTCTGCACGAGCGAGTCACAAAGACTATTCGCCTTTTCAATCACTGTTCTACTTAATTGTACTTTGTCCAACTCCTCGAGTTGTATCCACATCTTATAGAACTTCAAATTTGAACCAGCCAAAAATTCCGTGCTAGTCACCATCAGTTGTGTACTATGCCGTGGAACATCCGTATTGTAATTCTGTACTTATTTGACATGATCGCTCCCGCTACAGGCCACGATGGGTGTCCAACATCCTCCGTTCGGAGTCAGTCACATTCTCAACAGTTTCCAAGTCATCGTCTCCAGCAATGGTGTGATTGGTTTCCGAGGTCAACACAATATGCCGTTTTCCATTATGATCACTCATCCATGCGGTCCTCTCCATCGAGCCTTTATGTGCACCCAGTGTTCATCTTACTCTTTATCGAATTGATCAGTGTTCTGTTGGACACTTATTTCGATTCTAGGTGTCTGTCTGTGGCTCTCCACGCCCAGAACGAGTGGGAATTTGATGTTAATCTCTAGCGAATCATTGTACGCTTTCAGGCAACGTACTGTTCACGTAGGTTACGAGTCATCCGTTACAAATCGCTGGCGTTGGATGACATTAACGGATATGCAGCTAATACGGTTTCGAAGCGGTTGTTTGGTAGCAATGGCCAACGAAGTTCGTGTGTTCAGTCTTTAAGAACGCATAGACTTACCTGGCTGAGTAAAGCACTCAGAACGCCTACTACACCGTGCAATCTGCCGATGCCACAGCCGACTGACATAAAGCATGAGGTGGACAAATGATGACTTGGTATATAGAACCAAAGATAGCTACGGATAGGTTAGCCACCGCAGGTCGTATCCGTCTCTCCGGTTAGGGTATCTGTGACTCACAGAGTTTGCGGTTGAAGATGCCGGAAGAGGTGACTCAGTGGCATAAATTGTACCGTCGTTTACTTGAGTCCTTTGTGAAGCAAGTGCATCTAATGAAGTGGGACTTTGAAGACCACGAGGACGCCAGCTGTTCCACAGATACGGTCTTACTTTCATTTGCAAATCGGTTTTTTATTTATTTTCGGGGCTCTTCGATGTACATTATTTGTGTGTTAATGTACATTCCGTCCTTTTTTATATTCAACCTATGACCCGGTTTTCCTTTTCTCATGGTTATGTGACAGTTAAACATCAGTATCAGTTACTGGTTTACTACCGTCGATGATGCTGATAATGAACGTGCGCTTAAATTACTTTGTACTATCCGGCGGTTAAGTTGCTGTTTAACGGCAAGTTTGCTATCCAAATGCGACGCACTGAACTTGTCGGTTGGTTGCATTGGTTGTATATTTATCCCAAGCTTTAGCCATCCATTCCTGAATTCCTACGCAGATGGGTCGTTCCGTTTGCGTAAGTTCCGTGAATGCAAGCTACCCACGTTGTTATCTATTGTCTTCAGTGAGGCTTTGTCAAAGGTTCGATTTGTATTGTTATTCGTGCTCACGTTACTCTATCACTTGCTGTTGATTGTGAAGGAGTGAATCGACAGTTGAGGATTCAAGAAGTAACAATGCTTATCAAACTTCACGTATCGTGTGGCTAGCGTTCATCTGCTAGAATCATGCAGCCTTGAATATCTGTTTTGGAAGATCACTTTGCGGTTGTCAGGTAAGTGAGTTTCCGCCTCCCGAACGTACGTTGAACGATTTCGATGCGGATCGTTCAGAATTGCAACCTTATAATATTGGACCAGACATTTTTATAAAATGAGCCAAGGATTTTATTAGTTACCGTGGCATACGATTGTACCAGTCACGGATTCGATGTTCACAAGAATAGGTTCACGGCTGCAAACGATTGAATTGTCCTTCCGGGAGTTGCATTTACCTAGTAGTCCATGTTGCATACCTCCCATTGGTTGCTGTGAATGATGGCGGTGACAGACTGATAACTATTCTGATTCCATTGCATTATTTACTATGAAACACTTGTAGCAAAAAGGCGTCCAGTAAGGCACAATCTTTATTGTCCAACACGCTAGTTCACATGCTACGCGCGCGCTCGCGTTTATGAGTCAGAATTCTAATCCACAGCACCCCGAGGTTTCCGCTCACGCGTCGTGTGCACTTCTGCGTGGTTTATGTGGGTGATCGGCGTCTTCTATCCGGGGGTTTTCCGCCTGCCAATCTTCGTCCGTTGGTCCGATTCCGTTGAGTGATGGCTCATCCGGTCGCTCGTGTTGTCCCCCATCTATCCACTTTGAGCTTTGACCGTCCTCCACGACCTTGTCGAGATATTATCCTGAGTGTTGGAATAATCGAGTCTCCGATTTGGTCGTCCATCCTATTTTGCGTGCCATGTCTCGCCCGTTGGTCCGATCCGATCGAGCGATGACTCATCTGATTGCCCCTGTTGTCCGCCATCCGATCGTTGAGGGTTTGTGGACGTGCCCCCCCCCCGCGTTGAGGCATTCCGCCGAGTGTTTGAATACTCGCCCCTCCGGCCTGACAATCCATCACACACTGAAGAGATACCTTCGGCTTTAGTCATTTTCAACTTCCCAATGGGTGCCAGGATTTTGTCTAATAATTAAGAAAGCATAGACTTTTTCTTCATTATATCCAATGGTGACTTATCACACTTGTAAGAATGCTGGTACGCAGGAAGTCAGCAAATTTTTCACTTGGTTGTGAATGTATCAAATATACTAACACTACATCAGGTATTCCCATCACTACAGCATTGATCGCCTGCTTCACGACAACTAATAAGTGTCTTTGACATCAAATCACACGACAGTGGAGCGTACGCAGGCTGTTCTATAGTATGGTTGTGAAGGCTTTCCTTGCTGTAGCTTGACGGTTATCCCTCCCTCCAGGCTATCTGTCCAACGCTTAACAGAGTTGGGCGACTGCACGCATTGTGTACCTTTAAACCCCCTCGGTCTTTTTCCTTCTCAATGCGATTTTCGATTTGCTATGTGTGAATTCGTGTGATCTGTATGTTTCACCCATCCTTATGCCTTTGTGACCTGTCTGTCTTTATATTGTTCGAGTCGTGCGACTTCCATAACCGGTCCTTTCGTCATTGCTGGGGCTGACAACTCATACTTATTCGTTTTAATAATCAGTCGGATTCGTCCTCGTTAACCCTCATTTTAGACCATCTTGCGATAGACTCGTAGTAACTGTCATCAGTTTGTTTATTCTGCCATCTCTTGCTTTGGGTATTGTTTACTTGCATGCGTGTACACGACGGTTGATTTCTGGTGGTCTGTTGCTGACTCCGAACTAGTTACAATCTACTATGAATAGTGCTGTCTACCGGCTTAACCGATCATTTCACGACCGATGTATTACGTGTGCCAAAGCAGTCACTAGCATCTTCGTTTGCACAGTAACGGTGTTTCCGAGACAAAGATTCATGTCCGTGCAAGTCCGTCGCCCCTCTCTATTCTCTCTTCCGTTTCATTGGCCTACATGTGCATTGTCTGGATCACCGCATCCTATTACCAAAATGTGTTCACTGGTTCTTTGCGAGGATGCTCAAGCAAATATTTCTGGTTCGCCGTTCTTGATTTCAGAAACCTACTAGCTTCGTTTCCTGGCGATGCTTGAAGCCTGTCTAGGTTTGCAGCCTCGTGAGTTACATAAATGGCTCACGGAAGTACAAGTTCCAGTTCCACACGAGCGTTACTGGGTCAAGCATGTCAAACAGAGTAAACTGGTCACTGCATAACATTTGATTCATCATTGTTTGAGGGCTAGTCTGATGAATGGTTAGAAGAGATCGATTTGACAAACTGTTCGAATGTGGGAGGCATGGAGTTGCGAATCATTTAACCATACCATGGTGATTGGATGTTGAGTCGATAACTATACAAAACGCTCGGGAAATGAAAGACATGAAATCATAGATTTTTTAGGTGACAAATGGTTATCACTTCAGGCAACCACCATATCGTTTAATCTGTATTCACGCAGTCTCATGCAATGTCAATATACACGGTTTCCTTCCTAAGCGAAGTTTCGTCTGGAGTGGACTTTTCAGTCAGGTGAATAACACAATGTGTACATATCAGAAGGAGAGTATTCAGGTTCAGTTGCACCCACGTTTTCGACAATATTTGTGCTAGGCATGGTTTTCACTGGGTAAATTTGTTTGGACGGGTGAGTTAATTTTTTCCCTACGGAAATGTTGTCTCTGTAACATGTTCGAAGAAGAATCTGCCAACCACTTGAAAACGGACTCATTAGGCACAATCCTATACAACTATGGATCTGTATACATCTAGGATGAAATCATGGTTCCGGTTTGTAGTGTTGACAATCAGTCACACCGTGAAATTCTTACAAAACACTATTTGCGAGCAGTGCGTGAAATAATGGAATCCGATTTCCAGAGTGATAGCATACTCACACGTCGAGGTCAAGTAGTTGACTAGTTATATGCACACCACGTGACAGGAGTGTTCCCTTGTCTACTACAGCCACCAGTACTCAACCCCATTGGTCAGTTGTGGGATTGTTTCCGACAGAAAATGGAGGAGGACATGCTATTCCTTTTGCTATCGAAGTTGACAGCTGCTCTTAATGAAGAACACAATGATCCTCCACATGATGCAGATTACATGCAGTGAAAAGTGGATCGACGAACAAAAATCCTTTCCATTGCACATTTTACTGTAAAACATGTGAACTCCTAAAGATGTGTTTTAGCGTACGGTGTATGCGTACCACCTTCGTGCACAAAAAACAGTATATTATCATGCAAAGTGGGAAGAACGAAAGGGGAAGCTTCTGGAAAGAAGTAATTTCTCCTTGCGATACTCTTAATTAAGTATCGTTATCACACCTATCCGGTGTTCCGTATTCCTCTGTTACCAACTGTAGAATTGATAGAGGCAAGGCTCGACGTCAATTGTTCCACGCATCATTTCCAACTGCCTGCCTGATCGCTGCACTATCTTTTCCAGCCAATCCTGAGGTTCTCTACCAAGGGTGTTATTAAATGTGAGCGGTTTTCAATTAACTGTTCCAAACTGCTTATCAGTAATATTGTTTCGCATGTTAAATATGACTTGTACTTTCAACTTGACTGAGAAATTGTGACTGTAATTAACAGGATGGCCACTGTCTCTCTCCATCCTTGAGGCAATCGGGTAGCCTTGACATTACTTGCAAGTGAATGTGGCTAAGCGTTTAGGTGTGACAATTCAATCGTGTCTATACATATTAAGAGCGTAGTAGGCGACAAGGTTACCTCATGAACGTGGATTTAAATTAAAGTATTGAGTGTGCCCGGGATATGGAATATCAGTGAACTTTAATATTTGCAAAACTCGCGTCTGTTGCTTCTCGATTAGCGATGGCGTAACTACCTATCCCAGCACGAAATTCGAGATCAGCCGTAAGCTGTGTTCAGTTTACGTTCGTCAAAATCTTTGTCTTCTCGTCACTAAGGCTTTACGAGTCAGTGGACAAGGTGGCCTACAGTGACCATGTTCAACTCAACCAGTCGAGTGCTTTCTTTGTAGACCCGTCATCTGACAGTTTTATGACTCACTTGGTAACTTCGTTAAACCATACGTCAGCAGTGGTTTTTAAAGTTGGGTAATTAACAGACATACATGCTGTGTGAATAGAACCAATTTTACAACACCAGAAAGACCGGATATACGGATGCGTTGTGTGCCCACCCTCTAGTTGAATAGTTCGCATCTTTCCATTACCGTCTGTGAAACTAGTGGTCAGGCGTAAGTCCGGTCTTTGAATTACGACGGCTAATCGTTCATTGTTCAATGAAAGCCTCTGTAGGTACCCGGGTAGACAAAGTTATGCTAGCTCTAGCGTGTTGCCATCAAGAGTAATCACAGACATTGATCTCTGTCACTCCTAAACTACATAGTTGTCTGCATTTTTTGGAGAGGCAATTGTGCAAACATAACGTTTACATCAGACGGTAACGATTATTACACAACCCTGTAGTTTAATTTGCTTCATGGAATGGAGTATATAGTTTTTATTGACATGCGTGTGTCCGCGAGCTTGTCAACTCATAGTGTTTGTCTTAACCGATGCATGATGCGGGCTGGTTTATTGCCAGATGGTGCTGGTCTTCTACTGTAATGGTTCAATGCTTGCGAAGATATGTGTAGACGGTAGCAGCAACCGAGTTCGCCAGTTTACTACGATGCCCTCGTGCATGTTCACGAAGTTGCCGTTAGTTTGCTTCGGATGTGTATCATTGAACGTGCGCTGTACTAACCCAGTCCGCTTCGCCCTGGCCTCGATCCAGGCTTGTCGATCGTTTTCACCCTGTGTCTACTTGCTCACGAGACTCGTTTGTGTGCGCAAAGCAACATCTCTCTTTTCGGTTTGCCACACGAGCTGGCGTGTGTGTGTGTGTGTACACACGGCAGAGCGATCTTATCGTGTTCGACCGTGTGCGTACGGACTATCCGATCATTGTGCTATTTTTAGCCCAGTTCGTCCCGTGGTTGTATGAGTGCAATCACATAGCTGAATAACAGACACACGCAACCGTTCCCGGTTTTCCCTTCTTGTACGTGCGGGCGTGCGTGTGGATGCTTGCGCCGATGGGTGGTTAAGCGAACAGATACCACGCGCATGTTGCGTGCGCTTTCTAAACGACCTGTTCCACCTCACTTACCCATCTCGTCACTCACAGAAATGCAGTGTTCGCTTTCGTACTATGCTCCGCTTTCATTCTCTTTTTATCGATTGGCTATCTTCATATGCTGGGTTGATAACAGCCTGTTTCTGCTACAACTGCTTGCTTCGCGTCCAACGAACTACCACTCCGTTGGCAATTGGTCCATGCTAATGATCAATAGTTAGTTCTTTTCGGAGCATTCCCACCCAGACGCACGTGTTGCTGCCGACCAGACCATGTATGATGCCTAATCCTGGTTACAAACTATCCTGTATCAACGCTTGAACAGCACTATTGCGCCAGAGCGTCATGAAAGCTTAAACAAGGTTTTTTGTCAGTTAAGGTCGCTTTCCGCACAGTGGGAATGCTGAATTCTTACACATAATATTTTGCTACGAAACGTGGGGCATTGTGTTTTCAATGACGAACTGTATCATCATTTGATTTCAGTTTCACAAATTGTAGCAAACTAACTGTGTGATTGCTAATGAACCGCGTTCGTCTCACATAATTCGCCTCTTTTTGTTTAATCAGGTTGGAACTGACTGCTCTGTTTTCTGCCGAGGCTCTTCTCCGCCCGCTTCCATTAACCCTTTGTTCATTATCTATCTTCTCCCAGCGGGCGCGGCATCAATATCAATCATCCGCTTTTTAACCTCGTTGTTGTTTAACCCTTGATTTCATCTAGGGCGATTGATTGAACGTAGCCAATTGGAATATTTGATGACGGTTTACCACGTTTTTCAGCCGCAATTAAGCAACATTGTTCAGCACTAACGTTTTTGTCGATATTGATCTTGTGCATCGTGTAATGTAAGTGATACTTTAAAGCTCTGCCATATGTGATAGTCTGTATTGCGATTCGTGTGTCACAGTCTCGCACTGTCACCTTTTTACCTTACGTGCATCAACACTGGACCATGTAGAAAGCAGTAACCGTCGTACATTCTCCGAGCAACGTTTATGTAGAATTCTTGAGTACTGTAGTTCGCACTGCTACTAGTTAAACGGTTGTGCTCGTCGTTTAGGGACGGAGATCAGCAGCGGTAGCTAGGCATTACATATGGCATGCGTCTGTTATGTGATGTTAACGCGTTAGACTCACTAAATGGGAACCAGGTTATACCATGCGTTGATTTGGCTTGTAGCTGGCAACATATCCATCTACCTAGAGTGTTGTTCGTTCCATCGAACCAAATCCTTTAGAAATCCGAATCTTATCCCCAAACCTGATAAACAGAATAAAAATATTGTTTTTATTTGTTAAACACGAGTGACCGGTAAACTGGACACTGCAATTTAAGCAAATTAAACTGAGCCAGTCACTGCACAATATAGGCAGGCCTAGCACCCGTTGGATGATGTGAGGTAGATTGAATTTTTCGACCGTTCTCAGTCCGGTTTATGTCACCTAACAAACCACATTGAATGTACAGCGAGGTGGTCTATCGAAATGGAACAAATGCACGCAATTCCTACATTCTCACCTAACGGTTTGTCTCGATTTCTGTTATTTTGCTGTGCTCTGGGTTGGACGCTTTTTTATTAGTGGTTTTGTACTTCGTGTTTTCATATTCTACTCACCGTCTAACTCTCATTGTCTACACCCACTCCCCCCTTCCCTGACAGCTTTGGGATATTCGAGACGGCCAGTGTAAGCAAACGTTTCCGGGACACGAGTCCGACATCAACGCGATAACCTTCTTCCCCAGCGGATGGGCCTTTGCCACGGGAAGTGACGATGCCACCTGTCGACTGTTTGACATTCGTGCTGACCAAGAGATTGGCATGTTCAGTCACGACAATATCATTTGTGGCATCACCAGTGTTGCCTTCAGCAAGAGTGGTCGTCTTCTCCTCGGAGGCTATGATGACTTCAATTGTAATATTTGGGATACATTAAAGCAGGAACGCGCTGGTTAGTCCTAGTTACACATAGATTCGTTACCTTCAGTATGTGTGTGCACGACTTAAGATGTCCAGACGCTGAATACCGCGTTCATTTGGTGTCAGTTGCCGTTCCCATTTGTGAGGTCAATGTACGCCTTTGAATGACTGTCTATGTCAATAGCAATCAAGATATTCAAAATTCATGTCTGCTGTTACTGAGCAGACTGGCTACTTGACTAACTAACAATTATCTCATCAAATGTAGTTGGCCTTTGTGGTTATAGAAGCTTGACGGCAGAAACAGTAACGATGAAAGTTTGTTCTTACCTATGGTCATTTTCCTACACGTGAATAGACCAAACTTTCCCAGGAACACAGACATTGTGACGTTCACCAAATGTACTCTTGCTTAAGTATCGCACTATTTCCTAACAGTTGCATATAGAAGTACTAGCAGTCGCGCACTTATTATGTTGTTCAAAAGATTACTCTTAATGCTAAGCTGCTTTGGGATCATCTGTGGTATGTATACTACCTAAACGGATCATTCGAGCACAGACATGACAGGATTTGTTGGGGTCTAATGGATATAACAACTGTGACAAGTTGCACCGCAAGCACCCTCGACAGCCTCTAACCAGCGCAGCTCACGCTGTTTATTGATTGAGAACTTTGCCTACCAGTTATTGATTCCCAACTGGCAA
>JTDE01002221.1:12551-66216 GCA_014338405.1 Paragonimus skrjabini miyazakii | reverse complement strand
GCGGTGGCCCGAGCCACAGTACCTTTTGGTCAGGCTCATGGCTGTTATGATGATGATGATGATGATGAGTCAATCGCGTCGACTTGGCAGATAATCTGAATACTCTGAAGAACAGTTCAGTTGGCCTCAACCAGATCATGTGGACGACGGGACCCGAATGGTCAGTTATTGCACTCCAGACGGTCCTCCGTCGGAAGCAGAAGTGGTTCTGGAGCTCAAGTTATTGGAGAGTAATAGTTCTCTTGGTCCAGACCTCCTCTCTCCTTCTCTTTTCAAGGATGGTGGCAAGAGGTCAATATCAGAACTGACAAAACTCCTCCAGACGATTTGGGAGACTGAAGAGGCACCTCGTGATTGGTGCTAACCAACAGTAATTCCTGTTTTCAAAAAGGGGGCCCGAAGTATATGTGACAACCCCAGAGGCTTCAGTTTGGTGCCTGTTGCGTCCAAGTTCCCCACTGGCCTCATTTTAAATCGGCTCACTAAGCCCACAGACAGTCAGATACGCGAAGAACAGGCAGGATTCCGATCCGGTCGAGAGTGTGTTGATCATATTTTTACCTTGCGATGGATCTTGGAACATGGTCACTGTTACAGAAAGACGACAGTCGTGTTTTTGGACCTGAAGGCTGCTTTCGACTCGGTTGCTTGTAAAATTCTCTGGAGCTGCCTTCTTCGCCAGGGAGTACCAGGGAAATATGTGAATTTGTTGAAATCACTGTATGCCCACTCTGAAATCAGGGTGAAAGTTTATGGACAATTGTCTCGGGCGTTCATCATTTCTAGTGGTGTTCGCCAGGAGCATCCGATCTGTCCCTTGTTCAATTTCGTGATGGACGATATTCTGGAGGGTGTGCTTCGCGAATCCAGTGGGCTTGGTGTTGAGCTTCTTACTGGTGCTAGATTGACTGATCTGGAGTACGCAGACGACACTGTTTTACTTAGCCCCACTGCCGAAGACATGTAGACCCTGTTGTTCTCCGTTGCAGGTAATACGGTCACATACTTGGGTGGCACTATCTCGTTAAGTTGTAATATTGTTGATGAGATATCAGTAAGGATAGTAGAGATACATGTTACCTTGCCAGCCTGCATCATCTGTGGCGTCGAAAAGACGTTCGGTTGTCGCTGAAAGGAATAGTATACGATGCTTGGGTACGTTATGTTTTGCCCCATGGTTCCGAAACGTGGCCCGTTCGCAACGAGAATATAAGCAGACTTGCTGTGTTTGATTATCGTTGTCTTCGCCAATTAACCCATATTAAATGGACTGATCGCGTGAGCAACACGACCGTTCGCCGGCGCATATTGCGGAACGTTTGAAATGCGCAATCACTTGATCACCTACCCAAGTTACACAGTCACAGATGGTTGGGTCACGTACTGCATATGCCATGTGATCGTTTACCCTACCGGGCATTATATAGTGAGACCACCAACAGTTGGGTGAAACCACATGGTTGTCAAGCAACGACGTGGTCACGAAATATGAAGACCTTGACTGCTCCACTAAACAAAGTGGGTAGGTGTGGCCTGTCTGGCTGTGGTCCTCGTGATCATTCAAACCGCTGGTTATAAACACCATCCGAGATGGCGATGTGCCGTGGTCAGTGGAGTACCTGCATCCATACCATCTCTGGTTCTTCCGCTTTGATTTCCGTTATTAATATTCAACCTTCTTAGTAACGTTTTCTTTTAGGCTATTCCAAGTCACCGTTGAGATAACCGGCGGTTAGAGCCACAGTAACCTTTGATCAGGCTCATGTCTACTATGATGATGATGATGACGATGACAACGCCATAAAATCGACTGCCATGTGGTATAGTTAATCATTTGCCGTTCATATGTACTAATCCCAGAAACGTTTACATACCTACGTAACGTCACAATATGAGGAAAGTATCAATAATCAGCTGTTCTTCGTGTAGATTTCCAGTAAGTGCGTTGAAAAGACGATTGAGGGAGTTTCACGACACGTTCTGTTGGTATTCATGCTGCACTAATATAAACATTGTCATACAGACCAAACTGTTAAAAGCACGTTCATCATTTAATGGGAGGGGTTGAATTAAGTTGTGCTGATTCTTTGGGCTTTCATAAGTTCGTGACCATTAAGTATTAAAATCCGTTCCATTCACGTGAAACTGTTAAGTGAAAGACCCACCGCGTTTCACATAGGAGATATATACAGCTCTCTTGTCTTATTTAATTTCAATATTGCGTTCAATGAACTGAATAGTCAACTGTTTAACGAACGAAGATTGCTTTTCAACAAACGCTCTGGTAAACATAGGCTAGCCAGGATTCTCGGAAATTTCCGGTTCAGACAAATTTCCATTTGCTGTAATGAGTACTGCTGGTGTTTGTCAATTGTAGAATACAGTTGATTGATGTGATCGTCTGACTAAATTCCATTTAGACGAAGGATAGAGCAACCTACGACGTGCAATTTCGACTTACAAAAATGACAACAAAGTTCGTAAGTACTTACGGGTGACCGAACCATCTCAAAAATATACACAGCAAACTGATTGATGTCTATTTAGCTAACATTATGCATCTGGTCTCGTGTTAATAGTGAGAGGCATTTGCATAATAAACAGCATTAAATATTATTTTATATATGACTTTACGACTTGAATGCTGGTTCAGTAAACTAAATATCATAATTGGTTCTACAATGTTGCGGTTTTCCAAATTTTATTTACCAGCCATAGGTTGGTGTTTCGAAAAGCGGATAGTATCCTCCCTGGAGAACCCTCTGAGTTAGAAATTTACAATCGTTCAACTCGATGTAGACAAAATGGCATGGTTACATTGGGTTTATTTGTAGCACTGATCACTAAACATGTTCACAGTTTTATATTAGATTATAGTAAATAAAGTATACAACCCTCATTATTTTGGTTTTACTGCCTATACAATGCATGTGATTTAAGGAGACAATGACCCAGCTCTTGTGAAACCAATGAAACAATAAGTTGAAGGAGTTTAGAATCCACTTCTATAGATATGTGCGATCCAGCATTCATCTACTAAAATGGCACTTTTGAATGGGAATGAAAAAGATTGGCGATGCAGACAACGAAATAAATACTCAGTATGAGTCAGTTCGAATGGTTTCCAAAACAGAACAAGGGTTGAATCAGAAGCAGTAAATGAGTTTGAACAAGAATGACAATATAGATATTAAGAGTACGGGAAGAAACGTTTTCTGGAACGCTTGCATTTATTTCAACTATGAAACCTTGTGAATTGTCTCACTATGAGCTGTGGTATTTGTCAAACCAGTGGAATGAGTCAGATCCGCCAAATAACCAGTGAATATGATACCAAATGAAGCGCATATCGCTCCAATCCTAGATTATTGTGAAGAGTTATCGCTTGTTATCTGTTTGTGAACTCTAAGTTGTTGAAGTCAACAACAGAAACATAAGGTATACGTGTAAGAACATTGTGTTGAATAAACGCAAATACTGGAGGAAACAAATTGGTGTTGCGAAGAGGTAAACTAAATCAAGGTTTGACGATCTATACAATTTGAGGCAACCCCTTTCACAACCTTCCTTTTTTATTCATGTCACTTTTCGTGAAACTCTCAATTCGTTTTGTTAATCACAAAGTGACTTTTACTCCCTATGATAGCCATGCCCCCATTAATGAGTATTAACAGTTGCGATTAGGTTAGTTAGTCACTTGGAAAATCTAAGACAGAGGGTGACCACCTTCAAAATGACTGACATAACAGAACACACGTAGGGTTATATTCCGACATATGTGGTAGCCTGAATGTGCTCAATCAGGTACACTGCTATCCGATTCTCAGTCTACACCACACCGTTTATCCCGTTTAGCCAGTCGACCTTGACTATCAATTCTACGTACAAATTCTATTATCAGATTTACCCACCATCGGCCAAATTAATTGATCAAGAAGCGCTTGGTTATTCGTATCCTAAGACAAGAGACTGGTCGAGTATGCACGGAGCCTTGGCGCTTATACAAATGGTACTCTTTGAATCGAACGATCCGTGCTCCAGTAACAATAGGACAAAAAGAACGGAAGGGATCCTCACCACACCAATTACTGTTCTGTTGTAACGGATAGAAGATTGCACGGCGCATTTCAATCGGGTGCAGTTAAAACAACTCACGACGTGGGCTAATTGATGGCAGACAGTCGTCATGCAATTTCACAACACTACCAACCAACTTAAGGAAGGTTATCACATAATTTGTACTATTCAGTAACATCTATGAAAGAAGCCCTTAACAGACCAACTCCGATCACATGCACCTAAGTTTTGGACGGGCAAATTGTCTTCTCTTAAACCGAAGGTCAACTCCCACAGTGGCCTCACAAGCATCAGAGGGATGGATGCAAGCTACCGGTCCAGATGATGGTATGTGTTATATCTAAGAAGCGAAACCGGAGTTTTCCTTCATAATGGGTCAATTAATAGTCTACCTGAATTGTGCAGCATGCGATTGAATGCAAGTTACACTCAACAGCTAACAGTAAACATTCCCTTGCATGTATTGACAAATGTGTTTTCGAACTAAGTCCTTCTTCATGTCAAGTATTTCAGAAATAAGACCACTTGTCGATACAACAAAAATCAAACAAACACCGAATGCTTTATGTAATTTCACGATCTGATTTAAACTAGTGAAAGCCGCCAGTGTGCTCGTAAGAATCTTATTGTTATTAGACAGCTCCAAGCCTAGTGAGGTCTCCGCGAACGTGAAGATATCTTCATGACACGTCTGGACAAAGATGCAAGCACTATTATCATGAAAATGAAATGTTAGAGGTTCTCACAGATTGAAATTTATTTCAAACTGGTTTGAATTTCTAGATGTAAACCTGAGTGAGCACCTACATGGTAGTTCGCAACACTTCATTTACCGTAGAGCAACATGGACAGGGCACCATTCGAATTTTAATAGCTTTGTGTCTCGTCCGCTGCCTGGTCGGTAGAATAGTGAAAATGTGTTCGGCAGACACAACAGACCAGGAACTGAAGACAGTCACCAACATGTTGCAGGAAATTGGTTATCCGAATCCTTTTATAATCCGGAACATGACTGCGATTAAAACACGCAGTCCGATTATCATGATAGGGAAGAAAACTGTTTTCATCCGCCTACCTTTCCAGAATGATATTGAGACAGAGACACTCAACCATCGACTCTATCGGACTCTTGAGCGCACATTTCCGGCGGCAACGCTACGCAGTTGGTTCATCACATTCCCCTGCTGACTTTGAGCCCGGAAAACAAACTCCATGTCCTCGGTCAATCCATGATTGTGTACTCATTCTCCTGCTGTTGTATGGTAGAATATGTAGGTTGTACGACAAAGCGTTTATCAAAACGGACCAAAGAACATCATCCAGCGTGGCCCAGGACAGGTTCGAAAAAATCTATCAACAATGCAGTCGTCGCACATTTGACGGATACTGGTCACCGGGTTTGCCCCATTCAGGTGTTCTGTATTGTCTACACAGTTCCAGTCAACTATCCCAAATTGGTCAGGCAACGGAGGTTGGCTACTGTCGAATCGATCGTCATTCGATTACGCAATCCGATTTTGTGTTCACACACAAATTGACACAAGCCTCGCAGTTGCCTTGACCAAAGATCTGCATTCCCATCAACAGTTCAGCCAATAAGTCCATGACGCAATGGCTGGTGGAACTCTAAACCACTCATCCTTACTGATTTGCTCTCTGAGTGACTAGTCTATGAACGCTTGGATATTATGTAGCGTTCTGCATGATCCAGTGAAATTCTGCCAAACCTCTTTGTGTTGTTCACATACCGATTTCACTTCGTTGAAACAACGCAGTCGTATTGATCTGATTATGAACTATCGAAAACAATTTTTCGTCACGATATTTTTTCCACTCTTGTTAAATACTAGGAGAGGTCTGAAAAGTTGTTTCCTTGACCTATTTTGGGAAAGTACCCAGAAGACAAAATTTTAAACATGAATTCGGTTCACACGATCACATATGTTAAGATGTAACACTGACCGAATTGGTTAACCAAACAAAAACATTAGTGATCCTTGTCTGTATGCAGGTCTGCTTTGAAGGTTAACCTTACATGTTGTTACTGGTAATGTCCACTCCATTCTATTAACACTAGATAAAAGTTGCAAAGTCGTCCGCTTGTTAATTCAACTGGTTCAGAGTTGCTGTATCCAACCGAGCCTAAACAGTCTACTAGGGAATCATGCTACATCAACGGAACAGGGAACACATGTGTCAATAACACAATATCCCATCTTACTTTGGTGCACCCCTAAGGAGATATCCTGTCGTTTACTGTCCTTAGCTTACATAGACAGATTGGCATTGTTAAGAAGAACTGCTTCTGATTGTACCTCTCTTTTTAATTCTCCCGATATTCAACGCTATTTCCATACGGTTTGTTTACATTAAACGTGTAGGCAAATGATCGTAATCTGGAAATAAATACACAGGAGTCTTTTTTATACCTCGTAATAGTAATCGTCAACAACAATTCATGGAGCAGCACGTGAAATCACATATTCATTATACATCCATTTCACTCGATTATCATTCAAACAGTATTGAGTTACTCTGAGCCGAAACACGTATTGATCCTCCAGGTCAATGACGTTTTCATAAACATCAAGAGACTCAATTTCATGTGGTGATTTATTGGAATGTGGAGAGCGATGTGACAAGCCACGATTTCGCCAAAGGAAGTTGGATTAAAGAGTACTCGTGCAGATTCGGCGACAAACAATCGGTCGATGGCTGAGCAGTCCCACATCGCAAGATGATGATGATCCAGCAGCCAATGCATGAGCTAGATAAATCGAGTTAGTTTTCCTAGTTCACGTCTTCCGCAGTTTAGGCTAAAAGAGCTTATTGTAACAACAGTGTACAGCTCGACAGAACACTTCAAGTTAAGGTCGAGGTAAGTTGAACATCACTCACATTCGATCACGGTTTTCGCATCCAGATAGATCTTAAAGGTTACAACTTTCATTGTTTCACATATTTTGTCCGAATATGCACAATGGTTGCAATATGGTGTCCGGTGAAACGGAGAAGCGACAAATACGGAACATCCATATGAAAATGTATTGATCAAAGAATAAGTGGTATTCAACAAACAGCATCTAAAAGCAAGTGCATGTATGTAAAAATGCGGGGTGAGAGGCGTAATTTTTACGTTACGTCCAGACCTGTTTACCCACGTCAACTAACACTGACAAATGGCTTTCCCTTCGTATGTACTGAGCACTGAAAATCAATCTACGTACTTTTGTCTGAGTGTAGGTACATAACGAGGCCGATACCGTCTCACTAGTATTTTACAGACTTAATACCAAACGCTGATATACGATATAGATGTTGAGTCACCGAAGTTGCCCTCAACGTTGAACAAGTCTGATGGTCTGTTCATCACGTGCGTATATAATAAGTAATGCCACAGCTTGTCACAATTAACGTTCAATAAGGTAAAGTAAGTTGGAGTTTTTCTGTGTTTTTAACTATATTCAGCTGGCAGTATTGACTACATTCCATTAATCTTGGCAATTTGCCGACATGTGATGTACGGAAAGGGGTCAAAGCTGGACAGAATAGTGGTAACTGCTGATAGCACTGTTGAATAAATCTGAAATTTTTATACACATGCTTCTTGAGGATGATGAATTCGAAGCCCTTTGTTTCTGGCTATATTCTGAATAAACACATTAAGTTTGGCATTCTTAATCATATTGCGACGCTGCTTGGGGATCATATTAAAGGGCCCACCTGCTTTTGCTTCTTTTGATATAGAGGTAAAGCAAAATAAGAATGGATCAAGTGATGATGGGCTGGGGCCATCTGGACAGGTAAGTAGAGATTCGTCTTGTTTTGTTATAAAGGAAGACTGTATGTTTTTAACGGGTGGCCAGACGTCTTGGATGAACGCCAGAAACACTGGTCACAGATTACGGCAGCAATGCAATGGTCAGGCCTTGTATGGGATGAAATTTTTTCATGCAAGCTGACTGTGTTAGTCTGAATGAACTTTAAGGTGAAGCTCAACGATTGACCATGTACTTTCTTTACCAGCACTTTTACTCAGTGCGTGAATTAGCAGAGAGATTTATGCCATGTACATAAGTCAGAATTAGTGCGTTTTTCTGAACAGATAGAAAACAGCAATCATGTCTGAAACAAAGTAGTCATAGCTTCTTACATGAAGTCCTCCATAATTTTCAGCTTCCAGACAATATATGTACTGGTGTAGTGCATGTGTGATAGGTTGTTCGAAGTGAATGGGACAACTGGATTAGAAGTTGCTTGAAATAGTCAGATTTAAAATAATTGCGGAATCCTAATTTTGAAGCCGTACAGAACGATTGAGCAAAAGATAAACGGAAAAGATTTTGTTTCCAATAATTGATGGTATGTGATACAAAGGCATCAGAAATCCTATCGCCAATTTATCGAGGTTAAGGCAGGTTGAAAACAATCAACTGATGCGAACGACCTAGTGACTTTCGACAAATAGTCAGGAGTTTCAGTTGCTAGAAATTTCACACCACTTATGTTTGATCGCATTTTTCGCAATCAGATAGACGTTCCAGCCAGCACTTCTCGAAAAAAGCACTACGTTCAGTATCCGTTTTTGGTAAGGTGAATCAACAATGTACATGCCTATGACAATCGGGACTATGATTCACGTTTTTATGAGACGGCAATGGTGGCTACTGTGTTACTGGCCACACGTTATGCACAACAGAATTATCATGCTTAAATGCCAAGCGCGCTCTATTGTAAGCAGTGCGCAGATTGCCAAGTCGTCTCAAGAGAATATACAAAATAAATTGAATATCACCCACAATTGATGACAGCTGTCGCATTCTCATGGAAGTTCCAATCGCCCCCTTTCGAAAGGAAGCACTAAACTCAAATTTCGTTCTCATTAGAGCTCGTCAGTAGCGCATATCCTAGCCACAGTTGGGAATAAAACTACGGCCACGTTTTGCATGAGGAAACTATGTTGACTACTGCGCCATTGACCTCATATTAGGCACGACCAAATGATCAGATGTGAACGCTCAACCACTTTCGCTTGTGAGTAATGATCAGATTGCCCGATCACCTCAATAAGAGATACAGTAACTCCAATCGATGACCCCTCGACTAAAACTTCTCTCCAAGTTGAAAACACAGAATTTAGTAGCTTGCTGGGCGGCGTTTTAATTAAGGTATTTTGATCACGGTTGACTCATGAACTCGTAGCTGAAGTTCTACTCCCGGCTTTAATGAGAGCGAAGCCCGAGTCTAGTGCTTCTTTTGAAAAGGGGTCGACTGGAAATTTTATGGGAATGCAACAGCTGCGATCATCTGTTGGTGATGTTCAATTTATATAAAAATCAAAATCCCTACTACTAATCAGTAATTAGAATACACAATATGTGTTGCGTCAAATTCACGCGGTAATTGAACTATCAACATTTATCGGTCAGTTTTCTGTTTTTGTTACGTGGAAACAACCAGAAGCGGCATATTTATGTGGCAGATTTTGCCTACTGCATATGTCCCATGTCACCAATATTGATCAGTTTATTTGACAATGAGTTGTTTGATCGATCAACCTATAAAAGGAGTAACCTGGTACGCCTATTTTAATACACCCGAAATCAACCAGCGGGTAATGAGGAAGAGTATTGATTGAAGAAAAATAAAATTAGACTGGTATTAAAATCAGCATACCATTCATTAACCATGATGGCTCATAACGAGGGAGAAATTCAAATGTTCAGAGGAATAGTTAGACAAAAATGTCATCAAATTGAACGACTGTGTTACTCCAAACAAATGTAAATATTAGCTTATGTTGTTGATAAGCTAGGCAACTTTGGCTGGATCATCGGCATTCCATAAAATCTATCACCATAAACAAACAATGGGCGTTTGGTAAAACGTTAATTTATGCACGTTCACGTCCACACACCACCAAAAACGTACAGCAACCATTGAGTCTTTCTGCATTTGTTTTATTGGACACATTTTTAGAACCGAATGGATAATTTGCCCGTGAAATAATGTTGCACAACCGCACCCTACATGTGCACATAATTAGTGAGTAAAAACGAAAAATCCGGTTTGGGACTATAGGACTGACTGAAAATGGAAATATATAAGAAGGATAAACCATGAAACTTGTAGGAAATGTGATCGTCTAACGAGTGCGCAAACAGATATGACCGTAATAGTTCTTAGAGTGAATACAACGCATTCAACGATTCGAAGGCATGACAATGAACATCACCCACGGTTCGTGTAAGACGGGCTGGTTCATTTACTACCCTTTGAGACACACCTAGCGAATCAATTCGTAGAACACAGTTTCTTCAGATTTGTACAATTCCAGAAGGAATAATGTAAAGTATCCAGAGGACCACCCAAAAATGTTTGCTTCAAACAGGAAACGTTGCTGGAACCAAAAGATTCATCTGACTGTAAAGCGAACTTCGACACGATGCGGGTACACACATAAACAACCGGAGTGGCCGCATACCATAACAGTGGCGGGGAATGTTCTAGAAGAAAATTTGTTTCCAATTCAACTTTATTCACAGCAGAAGTTAACAGGACGGTTAATGTGTCTCCTCTCGAGGCAAGCAGCCATTACAAACATCCGATACAATTTAATGTGACTATGCGCTCGCACATGATAATTCAGCCTAGCCCGTTGTGCGGTCAGTGGCGCAGTAGTCAACGTGGTTGCCTCATGAAACCATGGTCGGAGTTCAAATGCCGGCGGTAGCAAGAATATGTACCGCCGATTCTAACGGATACCTAGTGGAATTTCTAACCACGACCTGCTACACGGTATGATTTTAGAACGGTTCCACAATCCATCTCCGAGATTCGCTTAGTTTACTTTCAAGTTCCCCCAATGTCTGTCCACTTGAATAGGCGACCATAAAGTAATCCTCAGGTTTATCACAAAAACTGATAATCAAACTGTGGAATGTCTGAATAGTCGGGCGGTGAGTTCGGTTGCTTTGTGCCTGCGTTCAATAACCCTACATATAAAACAACACCAACAGAGAACACGTATGTCTACCCTCATTTTAAACAGTGTAAAAGTGGTGCACGTTACAGTGCTTCTTTAATAAATCTTACTCGTAAATTTTAATATAAACTTATATATACTTATGACCAAAATAACTGGACAGAATCTGTTGTTCAATACAGTTAAAATTTTGTCCGCAATTAAACGATTGCCAGATTAACAGATAGTCAAAATAAAAGTGTACATCAGATAGTTTCTTGGATAGTAAATATAACGTTGTGCATTTTTCACTCTGACACATTTATTGCAATCTGATGGTGTATGGGTCATTGTGTGTCTGATAAATATCGTTCCACCCCGAACTCTAAGGAGAAACGTAAACATTGACTTTAGTGATATTTGTTTGAACATGGCAAATATTTGCCAGCGTTTATCTGAACTCCAAAACAATCTTTTTTGTTTAGCATAAAAAATCTCACAAACAATTTGGTGAACATTCTCGTAGTATTGTGTACTAGAAAGGATTGTCGTTCTTTACACAGTATATTACAAATTGTTCTATTGTTCAACGAGTTGATTTTCCTGATCACCAGTTTTTGAGTTGAGATAACGACATGAGAATTAGCGATAGTTATTTTTTCCCACGTAACACCAGGGAGTATCATATGCACAGGTCAATTCACGCATCGTCATAGACGTAAAGGTCTTTGAACAAATTATTGTTTTGAGATAAAAGTATGAAGTCAAATTTGTTTAAGATCGTTACCTATGGGAGTTTAGTTTGATCATCACGGTTTAATTCCTGAAATGTATATGACTTGGAAACCTTAGAACAAAACTTTATCCTGACCATAAATCTTCATAATCAAAGCTTGTAAACCGAAGAAATGAAAACATATAGAGCAAAAACATAGCCTTTATTTCTAAATATTGGTATGAAGTCAATCTTAAGAAATGTCTAAATGCAATAACCTTCATCGTCTAACCATTTTCGATTTAATAGTAAATATTGTATTGAAAATAATCTGGTTAAACAAGGTAACTGAACAAAAGTAGACAATCTCGAATCTGACATTTCAGTCAAATTTCAACGTTCTTCTGTAACTCAATCAAATGAGTATAATGGAAAAGTTAACATGTTCACTTTCAAGCCCATTCGACCGGTAAAAGCCGGAAATCCCAATCAACCGATGTCTATCCGCATAAACGAGGTGAAAGCAAGTCACAGCTGGATCACATACAAAAATTTCCTATCACAAACGATAATGGTAGAAATAATGATTGAGCGGATAAAACTTTGGCTCGTAAGACAATACGTCGTTGCTTCGGTCCCCCATTCAATCAGCACCTGATGAGTCTAATTAGGGGGAGAAACCGGTCGTCTGGATGCCAATTTGAGGATAGGCATCAATAATCACTATGTACTCAATTTCGATCCTTTGCGATCGTAGCCGGTGCAAAACTGGCAATCCGAGTTAGACTATGTCCATTCGTACACACGGGAGGAAAATAAAGTTATAATTTAAACTGTTCCATTTTTTTTTCGGCGCAAATGTACACAAGTACAGAAAGGAATTGAACTGGATAAGTATGGAAATGAAAGACAACACTTAACAAACGTACCTCAACGGTAAAAACAAGACAACAGAAAACGTTGTAGGTGCAAGATGAAACGAGTCAGAATAAAAAAAGGGATACTCACAGAATGTAGGCAATGACACCGATTGCCCAACAGTCCACTTCTTTTCCGTAGCCCGATTTTCCATCTTGTACGCATAAAACTTCTGGAGCTGCAAAAGTAAAGTATTAGTAGTTCGTTCAGAATACGGCTGAACATGTCAAACACTCATGTTGATCACCATATTCAACAATTGTTGTTTATTTGGCAAAAGCATGCACAGTGGGGTCAGAATTATGAATCAGCCTGGAGTTGATATGTGAGGAACACTCGGTGAAACGGTTACATGATTAATCTGAGCAGGGACAGTTGGTACGACCCTTACAGACGTATAGATTATGGAGCTATTAACTAGACAGTGTACATTCTGAACTCATTCTACAAAATAATGAGTTAAAGTGGTAACAATATCCACTCGTCAAGAGTGAGTCAAAAGGATAATCAGAGCAATCAAAACAGCGATTATTAGAGAGGTACAATTTTGCGTCTGAAGGTTGACAGAATAAAAGACAGACGTACATAGGGTTGCCGAAGCTAGAAAGGTAGCATCAAGTTAAAAATCAATTACCGCAGACAGTGAGTAACGGACTGCAGAGCAAGATTGCTACGGTCTATACAGAGGCAAATTGTTTTCTATCTAGCACGGTCGATGTCTTAAAAAGCAGTAGTGGGTTAATGGCCACGAACAGGTCATACTGCGAGGGTTATTGGCAACCGGACCTAATGGATGCCCATGCATATAGCATCACAATGTAGGTTAGCAAATAGTGAAACCCACTCCATAGGCCGTGTCCCATAAAGCAATACAAAATTAGAGCTCACAGGTATCAGACACCTTGTCCATAACAGATTTGCTTGATTATTTATAGTCAGTTCATTCAGAATCTAGTGGGTTAACGTAAGCGGATGCTCGGAATGAGTTGGCAAGTACGAGGTTGCAAGCTGTGGAATGGGATTTTGTCAAATAATCAGCAACCGCAGGCATAAATATACAGATGAGATCTTTACTACAGCGTATTATAACGGGAAGATATACGTAAGTTTAACGTGGAATAGTTACTAATTAAAACTAAACAAACTGTCAAAACATATCAAGGTCAAATGCATCGATGGATGGGTGTGCTTTCCAGGGATGAAAAATTAAAATAAAGCCCAATGAGCTGTTCGTTTTTTAACGGAACTCTAAACAAACCCCAAGGTCAAATTGACCAAATAGATTTCAATATTGCCATCTACTTGTAAAAGCTCGGGTAAAAAGAGAACGGTCGACAAATCAATAGATAGAAACTTGCCAAATTGGCATGCAAGGTCAAAAATTGAATCAAGTGTGTTGAAGTTGATAAATTATATTAGGGTCAGGAAGATTGTCTGCAGAAGCGCAGTGTTACTTGTAGGTTAAGTGTCGTTTTAAATAAAACGACGCGACGTTGTTTTTTTTTCAAGAAATATTTTTCAGATAGTTTAAATCGAAATAATACTCGAAGTTAAAATGAAAAACATTGAACTTGAGATGCATCCGTTGGTGTGAAAACCAGTCGAGTTTAGATGAACTGAAGAGAGGTAACGATATGACGGACAACTGTCCTCGATAATTGCTTCTTAAGCCAGTAGAATTACAAGTTGGGTGACGATAACCATGTAAACAACTCGAAATGCTTTGTTAACTTCTATACGATGACTGATGTCGGCAAGACATGCGACATTATCGCTAGTAATTGACTTGCGGCGATCAGTCCCAATTCAGAACATTTTGGCGATCAGTCCCAATTCAGAACATTCTGGCAATCACCAAAACCACTACAGTTGGAGTACGCATTCTTAACCTGTGTTTTATGATATATTTATTCAATCCTTGCAACTTCCATGACCACAGGTCAATCATAACCATTCTAGCCACTTACGAATATCTGTACCTAACCGTGCAACGTAACATCTAGTCAGCGTCCGGTCCAGGTTTAACTTATTATGTGAAGTCTAACAATATTATAATAATATTACTCATCAACAACGGCTTCTCAAATATTGCGCTTTGTCTCATGACACGATTTGATGAAACCTCTGTAACTGTACTGGATTACGGACGAAGCACCAAAAAACAAGTGTTCGGCAAATTGTTACTTCTGTTTTGATGGAAGTTTTCCAGAGTGAAAACAAATTAGAAGACGGTTCATGTGGGAAAAGTTTACATCCGCCGGTTTGACATTTAGCGTCAAATTACTAATGATGGTAAAATTTACTCAATTAAGCGGATAATTGCATGTCCATCGGAACACTGGACATCATCGCGAAACACTCGGGTTTTCTTCACTCTTATCTTCACTTCCGTATTTGCTGTGACAGAAAACGGTGGTCTAATTGGATGCGATGTAAATGGTTGACGATTATTTACGCAACATACAAAACATTTCAAAACTTGCACAGAGGTGGCTTATTATTTCTGTGATCTTGAGAAACGATCAAACGATCGATTCGGTTACTTAATGTCAATCTGAAATTCTTTTGCTTTTTACACAAGCATTTACTAATTGGCTGATTGTCATTCGGCCCGGAAAAAGGGATACATCCATGCACAGAAGAAGGTTCCGTGTGCACTGTCTGATTTGTTTGGAGAAACATTCTATTATATGTGCAGACGGCGAACAGGGAAGATGTGCAGCTATTCCACGGAAGCTGATTGTACAGGGATTAGATATATAGGCAGATAGATGACTGAACATGACAGTTGGAGAAACATTAGTCAGCAGAACAGGATGCTTTTGGAAAGCTTCTGTGTAATAGCTAATTTTTGTTTCAGTGGGTTTAGCTTGGCAAAAAGTTTACTGAGTAATGAATATTCATAGAGTATGCAATATATCCCCCCAATAACGGAGCTACCCACTAGTAAGATGCCTTTGGATTACATTAGCGTTCTTATTCGTGAAGACCACACACCATACATACGAGAGGAAGGAAAAAAACCAGACTGCAGAATAGTTGTCTACGGTGATAGAAAGCATGTTGAGTTGATCACGAAGACAAACGGCGAATTCTAATTTAAAAGAAACAAAGACATGAACCAAATGAATAATGTGCTTGCAAGTAATTTTACTGTTTTTCGGAGAGAGAAAATGACATTTCTAAAACTGGTGTAAGGCGTTAATAATCACTTGTGTCCAGAAAAAGTGGGCGGTCAGACTATGCAAATTGTGCTATTGGTGTAAACAATGAACACGTTTTCTGAGTCCTCAGACAAAGATACGTGGAGAACAAAGATGACCTCAGAGAGCATTTCGATGGGAAAAAGCATTCGCCAAGTGATAGACAGACAAATATATGACCCCATAGAACGCTTTCAAGACAGAAAAACAGGAATACATTAACACGATTGTAGTAACCACCATCCTCAAAATGCTGGAAAGTGAAAACACCTGAAGGCTGAGAAAATAAGGGAGAAACTTTAAGAATCCGATCTTGATTACCACGAATGTTACACTAGGCAGATTAATTTGGAGGTAGATGAGAAAAAAGTGTTCTGAGGCAAAGAACGTACTTAACTTCACCATAAGGTTTAATAATGTGTACAGGAAATAAAAACGCGAACGAAATTCGTACTTTTAGGATAGACGGACAGAGGTTGGGAGTACTTGAATGAACTGAATATCGTAGCATCATACTTCGTGCTTCTTCCAACATATTAACGCACTCAGACCTTGAGGCAACATTCTTTTATTGTGAGTTTGGTCAAGTATAGCAGAATTTTGGTGAACAATACCCCTCTAAATAACAAAAATCACCGTCAGCTTCCTTACATTTGAGCCATCCTGAAGTGTTTTTTGATTCGGTAAGGATGCACCAGCCCAATAAAACTAATGCTTTAATTTCGATGTCCTAACCGTACATCCATGGTTTATCATTTGCCATGACAGTTTTCGAAAGGATTTTATTAAAATTCGAGCGAATACACAGTTTTCAGCTGAATACAACACGGTTTTATTCATACGCATCAACTTTACAACACGCTTTTCGAGTTTGGTTTCAACTAACCTGTTGAATGGAAAGATGTCGAACAAGATTTGTGTATACTCAGTGTCTGAAGTCGCGAAACATGATCGAAAAATCGCATTGGGCCGATATAAAAGAGACACTTTTGTTAACTGTTTTTGTTCTGACTTTGTTTGTATGCACTCCGTTTTCTAAGTCTAACGACTTAGCGTTCTTTAATATTACGAGACAACTACGGTAAAAAGTTGAAATGGATGGTTCATGAAAACCAACATATATACAAGTATACAGTGGGTCCAACTCTGTGTGGATGTGGTCAACAGACCTACGGATAATTGGTTTTAAATCTATGGGTGATGCTGTTTAGACGTGCAAGTCTATCGACAGACTTTGGATAGAAGTGCTTACGAGGAAATAGTGACACAAACGCATCACGTAAATAATAGAAGCATTCCACTCGTACATTTCTTTTGAGTGAAATTTTGTTTAAGTGTTGTGTGATGTTGTGTTGTCTCATTATCGTGTTATTAAACAGGAAAATCCACACAGAAAAAATCAGAATATGGGAGAACAAATCTACAGAAGTAAAAACTACTTACTTTACCGGTCTGGTAAGCAGTGGCTGTATCCCCAAAACCAACATTCTTCATGTACTAATAGCATGGACTGTTGAAAGTAAATATTACACTAGGTAAATAAGAACAGACTTGGGGCAAGTCGATGACAACATGCTACTATCAAACCAGATTGTGATAACGTACGCAAAGATACACAACACAAAGAACTGCCCAACGTTGACAATGAATTTCTCAATGGAAAAGAATAGCACGTGGATTAATGCAGAAAAGCGTGCGAATGAAGCAGAAAATCAACAGCTTGTAAACTATGGGAAAATATACATTCGTTTTAAGAATGATGGATTGGTCGTTTTAGTTCCAGACAAATGTTAATTAGTGATAAGCTTCAGACAGTTTCTGAGATCTTGAAAAAAAAGTCACAAAACTGGACGGAACATATGGTGATGCTATGGGACAATAATGTGCCACATTAATCTTCCCGATTAGCAAACTATTTTGTCTAATCAACATAATTTTGGCAAATCTTTTGCGCATCAAGCCCACAGGGCAAAAACTGAAATTTCCGCAAATACTTCTCAGTAGCTTGGATAAAATTGTCAAAGGATATCTACTCATTTATGAAACGTTGTGTTCAGGTAGAGTGTACTACATAGATTAATTGAAAAGCTTGAGTTATAGAACAATATTTGATAAAGTCCAAATCACCAAGATTGCATATGCTCTCGGAAAAAGTGTTGACTTATGGAAATGCTGACAGAACACATCAGACTGCGGATTAATTTATAACTGCACAAGGGAGACGTTTTCGAAAGAATCATGACAAAGTTATACCGTGATCATTTATGTATAATAGATTCTGGCGATGTTGGGAGGTATACGGCCTTCTTAACACTAACGAAGATTTTGGTAAAAAGGGGGAATGTAGAAAGTAAACAACATTAGTCGTGAAGAAGAACGTAAGAAAATGATTTATAAAACATTCGTCTCACGGTTATCGGTTCAGAAGAGAAACTCATTTGGATACGACGTTCCACGAGAACTCACCCCCTAGGCACACGATGTACCATGAACGTAATCTCCTGGTCGGTATAAGTAAGCACCAACTGTTCACAATAAGCAGTTATTTATCAAAATGCGGAAGGATCGTTGCGAATAAGGGAGATAACAGTTAACAGAAACATTATTCTTTCAAAACGGGTGTAAAAATAATTTTGCAATATACATTGAAAACATCCGAAATGGCTTTTTACCTGATAGCAAACAGAGGTGCAGAAATATCCCATGTACAATGTCAACTGCAGACTAACGATGCCATTCAGTCGTTACGGCTAACACTGTTTCTGTAAATTGTAGGGTGTTACCACAAGATCAAGAGGAGCCCATGCTCGCGTACACTTAACCGCCTATCAGAACTGAAAGTTTATCTTATGAGATGAGCAATCAAATAACCAAAGACCGAATGATATTTACTTCTGTGGCCTGCACAACTGACGGTCTTTAGCAGAATGAAAGAGAATGTAACGCTTCAGATTACGTGGTTGCTCTCAGCAGCTGAGAAACTTGGTGCGTACGTATGAATGATGTTCAAAAACTGCAAGGTTTTGATCCCTGTTGTGTTTATAATACCACGGTAGAGTGATGGAAGTAGTGTCCAAACAGTCGCCGGAGTGTTTTAGAACAAATGTCTAACACGCTACTAATCATACTGGTTCTACTATATAGGGTTTGCTTGTTCAGAGTCGTCTCATGAATCCCAAACCATTACTTGTTGTTCATTGTGACTTTCCTACTGCTTTGATAAGAATGGAAACTATCATTAGCTGGTCAGTTTCTGATATGAGAACAAGAAACAAGGATATTGAAATCAAAGCTTAACTTTCCTAGTCGTCAATCGATACCAAATTGAGGCTTACTGTCTGAAGTGGTGTGTAAACAAAGTTAGGGTCATCTTGAAAAAATTTTCAACTCATGTGCCAACAAACTGGCAAGGTGAAGTAGCGATGAGAAATTTGTAAGTTAGGGAACTTAGTCCAACATCAAGTCAAGTCAATTAGTTGTCGAAAAATGTTCATGTTGGCTAAACAATGAAGAATATCGAGTGAAATTCTGACACACAATGAAAAACGTTTGGGATTTTTAAGTATTATAGAAGTCTTGTGGGTCGGGTGGTACCGGTTTTTTGAATCGAGATTAACATCTACCAAAATCAACCTGGAATCTAGATAGTTTTCCAAATGGATAAAGCATAAGCAAGTAGAAACAAGATATGATATGAGGTATAAAAATCGTCGTGATTGCACACGGCAGTTCTAAAGAAGCAGTTACTCCAAAAAATTCATTGCACATGAATTAAATAGAAAAAACTGAAGACACGTAGTGTTGCAAAACCTGAGTCTTGTCTAATGATAACTGGGCAGAAAAGAACTGCATCGAAGATAGTGGACATTTATTGATAAATCAATTGAAAATAAGACAACGTTACAAGCAAGTTGTAATATTCTACGTTTCAACCATCTCGGATGGTCTTCCTTAGAAATGTGGAGAGTTGTTTGGCTGTTCGAGTGATAATGAAAAATGTCACAAAAAGTGATGAGACGTGGATGTGAGAAGAAAAGCCTGAAAAAGGAAGACAGTCCTCGCAGTGGTTCGGAGAGATCCTCGCCAAATCTACATCAGAAGGTAATGCAGGCAACCGTTCTTGCACGAAAGGATAACGTTCATCATGAAATCTCCCAAGTGGTCAGACAATCAGAAACGAGTAGTAGTTGGGGATTATGAAGTGTTTGAGAAAGGCAGTTCAAAAGAGGTGACTAAACATATAGTCAGAAAAAAACCTACACCTGCCATGTTTTGAAGGAAAATGAGATGGTTACCGTCAAGCACCCAGATTTTGTCTTAGAGGGTATTTGTAACTTCGAAATTACAATACACTTTGGAAAAACCTCAAAGTCCAGGAGAAAGAATATGGGAAAAAATCAGTCAAGCCACTTGCGGAACCACCAGCAACAACTGTGATCTACGAAGCGTTCTAACAGTGGGGAAACGTAGGGAGCAGTATAAAAACGGAGGAGGGTGTTACTTTGAAAGAGACGAGATTGAGTAAGTTGTAAGTAAAGCAAAAACTTGATGGAATAATAGTAAGTTTCCTATTGGAGAGGCCTCGTAATAAAAATAAGACTTTCAATAAGCAATTTGTTGCCATTAGATTATTATTACTATTATTATTATATATGAGTACTAACAATCTCATAACAGTGGGCTGAACAGCGATTGTTGTTGAGCGTTAATGAAAGTTCGGTAAGAGATAAGCGTGTACTACTCGTACCTCAACGATAAATGAAACAGACAGAAATGATAAATGAACCGGACAGAAAATGTGCATTTCATCTAGAGGTTACAGTTTCGAGTTGAACTAACTCACAGATCATACCAAACATAGGTTAGTCGTTCTGGCTAGTTCTCTGACTTGACATATCAAATGGATTCCTCTCATGCGACTTTGAACAAGATCTTATTTCTTCAATTCATTCACTCACTGTTTCCAATTAGGAATTCGGAACCTAATCTGTCGATCAATGATAAAAAAGCTAAGGCAAAATTTCAAGGTTAAATATGACCTGCAAACCTGGTCAATAATGGGCGTGATTGCAAAATGTCCAAAAAAGTCACTTAAAATAAGAACACGTTCATGAACGTCCCAGAATGCACAATTATTATACACTGACATCTGTATGGAAGAATTTATATTTGATAAATAGATGAGGAAAGCTCAGTTGATATATACGCAGTACACACTGAAATGGTAGCATTTGTGTAGGATAAATTCGACGCGGGAAGGTAATAAACAACGATAGAGACGAATAAACAATACGTACTGGGAACGAAGTGTACTCCCCATAGGAAGTAGCGTTTTGGCTGGAATTTGGGTTTGTTTTTTACGTCCTGAACAACCACGAACAGAACGAACGGATAAATTAGTTTGTTTGAAGGTGAGCTTGGTGAGGCCACAACACCGTCCTTCTTTTTCAACAGAATAAACAAAAATTAAACCAGAAAAAACAGGGACATCAGGCAAACAATCTAATTAGACAGAAAGAGGACGAGCGTGAAACCAGTGGAGTCTGCGCTTCCCCCAACAAGTTGCACAACTGTTGAGGCGGACGACAGAAAATCGTTGGCCCTGCTCTTCGGGAATGATAACCTAGGTTTACCGTGAAAGGGTATCTCGCCCACGCATTCGATTTACCGTTTTGTAGGACAGACATGCCACGAGCGCGTGTAACACAAGCGTGAGAATAGGAAATCTGACTGTGATCGAGGCTAAACAAAGACCGGCTCGATTACGCAACAGGATATGCTAATGGATGAGCAGATTGGAGATTATATCGTATTCCAGCAACAGAAACGCATCTACCAACTAGAAACTCTTAATACGTGATAACAACATTTACGGTTGCCGTAAAAATGCACGTTTCAGTGATAAACGTCTTCGGTTAGCTTGTGTACAAAACAGACGCTCAGCCTTCAACAGACGCACTAGGGCGTGGCATTAAATTTCTTTGAATTTTGGCTGTAAATAGACTTTCAACAGCAGTTCAGAGTTTTGTGATAGAACAAATTATTCAGTGAAGGGAATTGGACATACTAAAACAGAAAAAACGGATGAACAATTTTAAAATATAAATGCATATGAAAGATGGATACAGAAAATTTGAGCTCATTAAGTGCTGCGACCTTGAGGCACGCCTACCAGAATAATGACAATGTACTCATAGGTGGAGCAGCTAACAAACTTCAACCTACGCGAATCCGATAGACCTGATGCTCTCAAGTCGCTGCGTTTTTATTTTACGTCTTGATCGCTCTCGTTTGTCTACTGATCACCCGTGTTGAATACTGGAAAATTCTACACGTCCTTTAGAGATTTGCTCCTAGTCCCAGACATTGTGCACGACTATTCAGAAAGAATATTGCTGACCATACGTTTGGAACATTGAGTTCTTTTGGACCGCTTGAACAAGATAGCTCGTGGACATAATTTACTTGTAACTAGGGTTAAAACGAAAACAACAAATCTTAACCGAGATGGCTGAATGTAGAGAGATCTGAATAGGAAGTCGTACTTATGGGTAAATCCGTAGTGAGCAAAAGACGGGCAGTCAGATGTTTTTTTTAAGCGTATACGGCCAGCTGACATACTTTGGAAGTTGTGAGCCGTGGACATTCGGAAGCCAGTGAACTAGGGTGTAATGTTAAAGTTGTGACCTATAGTTGATAAATGTCTTGCGATGGATAAAGTGGCGTTGCATCCTCGCGATGGTACTAATGCAAATCTCAGCCATCATGGGATGCGTTGGTTGGAAAAGAATATGGCGATCAGTACGAATTTGTCATGAGGAGAGCAGTTTTTGTGCCAGTTTAGTCATATTGAGTCAGACTTTGGAGAAGATTAGGGTAACGACTGTTGTCCGTATGCTGTTGATAAACTTCGCGGCAGGAACTAATTGTGTCCGTCGACATGCCTTCAAAAACGCCAATTTTCGGTGACAGAAAGTTTATAATTCGAGAGTTCTGCGGACCATATTGTCATGGCCACCGTAAAGATGCCCTACGGAAGGAAGGTAGAGTGGTCCATTTGGCATGGTAAGCGATCTATACAGAGCGATGACTCAGAAGCCTGCGTAGAGATGCACAGGTGGGCAAGAGAAAACCACCTTAAAGTGCTCTCACACAGACAAGGAAATTTTGAGAATAAATTTTGTGTTCTTGGTTCTGTCGCTGACAGCTCAATTGATGAACAGCGACTCACCTCACATAGTTAATCAGATAGCAACGAAAATGCAGATGAATCATCACTACTTTGTGTTGTCCGGATGTTAAAGTCATTATCGAACCAATCATCTAAGATTCTGCACACACTTAGTGTTTCCTGCAACGAATTCAAGTAAAATCGTGATTTAAAAGTCTGTCTTCCACATTACAATCGATCGTCAAATGTTTCGACCTCGTTAGTCAGCGTGTCCATCATAAAGAAAGTGTGCTGAGTAATTTTGACAAATGAAGGTCACACGAAGATTCGAATGAGAAAGGGTTTGTATCTATTAAGGTCGCATAAACAGTGGCCACCAGGGACAAAGTGGCAACAACGAACAAGAAGTTCATTTCTCCATTCTGGATAAGCGTATACTTTCCCAGATGAATCTACAAAAATGAAAGTCTGAACACCAGTGATGCATTTTCGAACAAATGTAGACCTTACGTTAGTGTGGGCTGAGTATTGTACACCGTTGTCTACATTTTTTCTCAATTATGTACTGTAGCACATACATGTAGAATGTCTTCACAGTGGCCAGACGACGCTTCTCAAACTTCAATTTCACTTCGAAGCATAACAGATAAACGTCGATTGGTCTCAGACTTATTGTGAATGGAGCTAAGCTTCCATCCGTGATCGTTAGTCAGTAATATTTCACAAACAGCCACAGATTCGTTTGATATGGCCAAATATGGTGAGAACTGAAGCACATTCGTTACCACTTGGTTGGTATAGAACTTGTAAACTAATACCAACGTTCAATTCAAGCTGTTTTGTGTTCCTTCATTTTTATTGATAATACTATATTATTTATATAACCAGCCCCACTATACATA
The DNA here is from genome assembly GCA_014338405.1 of Paragonimus skrjabini miyazakii. Taxonomy (NCBI): domain Eukaryota; kingdom Metazoa; phylum Platyhelminthes; class Trematoda; order Plagiorchiida; family Troglotrematidae; genus Paragonimus; species Paragonimus skrjabini miyazakii. Next base: position 42,266 of record JTDE01002221.1, on the reverse strand, counting down.
GAGAAACGAGATCACTTAAAGGTTTTTGTATTGAGCAACGGAGGAAAAGAGTTTTCACAAGTGACCATTCACGGGCTGATACGAAATTCTCATTATTCGCACCGTAGTGAGCACATTCGGACGCCCAACTTCGTAAGTCATTTACTTACTTAAGCTGAACGTCAATAAATCACTGGACACTTGAACAACTATTGAGGTAGCTGACCGGGCAAACACAGTTGAAGCGCAGCGTATCTAACTGACAGATTATTGCATTAAAATTTACCAGCATTTTGAATGTCCATAACACTCAAACAACACCAAGTGACCGACGAAGGCCATATTGCCTGTATTTCTGGATTAGCTGAAATATCCTGATAAACGGAGTTGATGCAAGTCAGTCGACCAGTAACCAGAGATTAATAGCATGCTATGAGTGTACTGTTAATGTGATAAGGTGAAAAATCTGCACTGTACAACATACATAAGCCTTAATCTAGCTTCAACCAGGAATTGAGGATATAGAGTCAACAGTTGTCTACGTTGTACCGTGCAAACCGGATGTACTTAGTTAAAAGTTTTGACAACAATATACAAGAACACTTCCGATCAACCACCGAAGTTAGTCAATATACTATTATCATCTGATACCCACTGGTGCATTGTAATTCTTCGGAGAAGAAAAACGACAATGGTGACGGTTCGGATTGTTTTTCTCCATGTCTATTGCATTTTTGGAGTTGCTAGCAGAAAACCTAGATGTACATATTCAAGATCCGGAGGGATTATAGAAAATCGACGAGTGAGATTGTGATAAATGGAGCAATGACTGTGAAAACTTATGGTCAACTCGTGTTTCGCGCATGTTCTTCTAATCGGTGAAACAGGATGATCTGGTTTGATTATAGCAAAAGCAGACGGATTTCAACCATGAACATCACAGAGGATACATTAAACATTTATGGCATTATTCGGGCTACAAAAAAAGAATATTTTTGACCATAAAATCACAAGATATGACCGTATGATGTCTATCGTATTACTAATCCATATAATGTGAATGCGCATACACATCCAACTTGATTATGAGCGGGATAAAAGAACCGACGACACTAGTGAGTTTGTGACCCACTTATCTGGAGCTAAAGATCACACGAACTCCATGAAAGCGAGACCATCGAATTTATGTACATCACACACTGCATCCGGAGAAAATGGCCAGTTTCGAAACTTTATAAAAACTATCAAATACTAATCGGAGAAACGACATGAAATATGATCGTGTCGAAGGAGTGGATTTATAGGAAACTGTTTTGTCAAGCATCTTAAAAACCGATGAGACAGCATATTACACAGTCAAACTGCATGTACTACAGCGCAAAATAACACTTTCAAAGTTTATTATAGGGGGAGAACAACGCGATCCGGTGTGATGAGTGCATATTGGGAGGGAAAATCGTTCACTGCAGTTCCCGATTGATGAACACACTCCAGAATGTCTGCGTACGCAAAGGAGAACCAGTGGCGCAGATGCATTTACACAGGATTAAATTCCAGTCCCATCCAAATTTGGGAGTCGGACTGAAATCCGAACTCATAATCAACACTCACTTTGTAATTTGTCGAGGTGTTCGCAGTCAACTGCATCAATCAATCTTTCAGGGTTCACAAACGGTTTGTGCGGATACTGTGGTTCACTGGTAAACATGCGATGGTCCGAATCAGGCACATTAAAACGGCTGCAACAAATTACTCAGCATGTCCAATATGCCAACTGTTTGGGTATGATTGTGTTTCCAAGTCCTGTCTGGCTGTTTCTGTTCCCCTTATAACCGCAGGATCAAACGTTTACCATTTCATTTCCAAAATTCTCAAAACAAGTTTTTTTCGGAATCCGTAAATGAAGAATGAACTTTCGAAAATGTAGCAGAAGGGGGGGTTTGTAAACATACATTGTATAGTTACTTATTTTGTGTGTGTGATAACAGTCTGAACCCGTTGGACTCTTCCAAAAGTGCACAGTTCAATCATGAAACATAGGTCCTATTTCATGAAAGTTCGTTATGTTTATTGACAAAAGTTATTTCTGTAAACAACTCATATAGTTCTAAAACAGAAAGCAAAGGAATTGCTGACGATGTGTAATCTGATGTCTACTTTATACCCTTTCACAAAACAGTAATCAACATTACTTTACACATATTCTGCTGTTACAGGTGAACAAATTTTATTTAAGAGGTTCTAAAAACATCCCATCTTCATCAGTAAATTACATACCGAGATCTATAATAAATTTCTACAGTTTTTCTAACATTGGTTTCACAATCCGCCTACATGAAGTCTGACAAGTGTGTTGTGGATCATTAATTATAGATTGTCAAAAAACATACATATTCCATGTCATTATTTTGTGTTGTGGTTTAACAATATTAAAGACCCATCTAACACATTGAATCCGGCTTGTTTAATGTAGTTTCAGAAGCCCAAGCTCTGGACCCATCTGTCTTGTACAGACTTCTCAAATAACGAAGGAGTTGTTTGCTATCTAATATAAAATACTACTTTGATATCTGGTTGTACATTACATAGTTTTGGCAATTTTGTTCATCTGCATTCACATGAGTGACATGCACCATGTCGTCCGTGACCACAATTACTTAGTAAATGACAGCCGTTTTAGGGTTTTATTTGGCAAGCCACTGTAACCTTTATTTGCCTTTAGATTCCTACATCCAGAAGTTTTGTACACGCATACTGTACGCAGCTGCAGCCTAAGCTTGTAAATATACTACAAAAACTCGCACGAAATATACTCGTTCAGAGACTTTATGATAAAATCTTTGTCTAAAAATCTCAGTTGGTGTCCTTCGAAAGTTAAGTGAATTGCCAAACACGTGGTCCTGGAATTAAATTTTCTCTCAAGGTCATTTGGCTGCCAACATCATCCGGAGAAACACAAATATAAGCAATGCTTTTATGGACAATGCTTTTGGAAGAAATGATGCCGAATAGCAGACAAATATGGAATGAATTTTTGTTAAGCAGACTGGAAAAGTTGGTTTTATCAGTGACCAAATCCGCCTGAGCAAAATGAATTTTTTTTGCCAGAAAAAACGTGGTTTTCATATAAACCTCATTTATATAAGAACATCATAATTGAACTGGAAGAGAACAACAAATTACAACAAAGTTAGACTGTTTTCTTGATGTTAGTTAGCTTGCTTAGTTCACGTCAAAATCATTAAGAATTTTGTCATCAATTTCTACATGACGACATCATCCACAAATCATACCTCAGATGAATGTGTGCAAAAAGTTTAAATTTTCCCGAGTTTTGGCATACATTGTAATCATCTGCATAGCCGAATTCTACGCAGAGTCAACGAAAAAGTATCCACCTGTTTGTGTTAAGTTTATGCTGGGGTCCATCAGGCTAAAATCCAATACGGTAAGTCTGAAATGGGTAAGGTTGAACGGTTAACAAACACTGGAAGTGTATCCCAAAATATTCGTTGATGCATTACACAGAGTAGCACACTTGTAAATCGACGAGCTTGTGGACAGCAAACAGCAGAGTAAAGTGATATCAGTCAGAAAATGGGAAGAACTGTCCATCAGAATACACGTGTTGATCAAAAAAGACATTCAAATGTGTGTGCTTGGAGAGCGGATAAATTGAGCTACAGATAGTAGGACAACATGAGGTTGAAGGTGTTTATTTTTCTACCTACTTTTATGCATAGAAAATCAAGGGAAGCTCCCAAAATTCATGGTGTGAAATTACCTAAAGCACCGTTTACATTATAACTTGACGGAATAAGGTTCTCGAAATTTTGTTATTGTTATTCATTGTTTATTAGGTTAAAAAGGATCACATTTCTATGATTACTACAGTAGAAAAGATGGACCAAGTTTTTCAAACTGTGAGACTGCATGTCGCAATACATAAGCGAACTCAACCGGTTAGAGTGACTAATTCCTTGTTACCACTGAACGGCAATCCACTAACAAAACACCGTTGAGTCAACAGAAGACAATGAAGATGGTAAGGGGTGTTTTTCAGAAAAATTTATTTCACTAGATTGGTAAACTGTCACACTGAGAGTTCACAGTCAATGTCACATGGATTGAACAAATGCTAACGTTCGGAGCACAGATTGCGGCAGAGAGTGACTTAATTGAAAGGTTGACCTCCTCGGAGAGTATGTTAACCAAACTCCACACGAACGAAAGACATTAAATAATTCTATGCAGACGGTGTGCATGAACAAACGCAATATATTACGGGCAAGTCAATCGAGCTTCTAGAGAAAAAACGATGAGAATATACTGCTTAAGTAACAAGCAGTTGTGTTACAAACATTCACGGTCAAATAAACTAGTTGACTGACCCATTTCAGACTGAAGTGAGAAATGCGATGAATGGAATTATTCGTCAGAGCGACGGCATATGTATAGATTTGTTTAATGTGTAAGGTAAAACAATCTGGAGCATATTTCGGCACGTCCATCATCGTCGACTATTTGAACTATCGTCAAAGAACATAGATGAACAAGAGGTTGATCACAGCGTACACCAGCAAAGTGGTGGACAGCTGTGTCCAACATCAACAGAAAGCATGCCAAGTTAATAAATCCACTAATTGTGAGTTGGTATTATATCTGTAGTCCAGGCGCTTGTACACCAGACGAAGACATTGCGGTCTTCGAGGGTATGGGATGGTGAATATATTGTCCCCCTTCCGGGATGTTGCATCATTTGTTCAATCATTTGTGAGTTGTCTGTAAACGTGTTTGTTAGCCCACAGATTGACCATAACTTGACTTTTATTAGCCCATAGGAAAAGGTGGATGGCATTTATCAAGTGTACCCACGAGTGCTAATCGGGTCGGTTAAAAATTTAATGACCACAGAAAAACACATTTGACTGGTAACTTTTGAAATAGAATAAGGATTCCCTTGGTACTTTGCTAGAATTATGATCAATTCAGTCGATGTAACCACAAGCTGAAAAATCGTACAACACAATGCTCAAGAAATTAAAACCTGATCAACCGAAATTTGTGGCGTCAAGAACTAGTGCGTTGTATAGTTCTTACGAGGGTCGATCAGTGCAAGACTGTAGGCAGACGGTGTACTTATTCGACCATTCCCAATCTGCGGCCAACACAGCTGGATCAATAATAGTGTCCTAACGTGGTTCAGATTTCAAACGTACAGAGTATCTTGCTCGATTTTGTGAGACCTCGCAATAAATTTTCTTCTAGTGTTCCCTAGTCTTGATTATACTAATTACATTGCTAATGTTTGTCCTGCGCACGATAATGTTCGATTTTCATCTGTTTCATCCCATTTGATTTGAGCATACTGTTTTGTATCTATATATCATCATCTATACATTAGGTGAGTTGGACCAAACGTGGTGAACGGAAAATTCAAAACAACTTCTATACATTGTACTTTTAATGACTAATGGAAGACCGACAGATGACACCTCTTGCAGGACCATATGGTTAGTCTATTCATAGAAGAATAGCTGACAAGAGAGTGATCGTATCACAAGCATTTAGAATCAGTCAGACCACCCAAACAAACACAAATACACACTCTTCAAACACATTTACATTTTCGTCGACTATTTCACGGTGCAAATTTTTGTGTTGATACTTAGAAACAAAACAAAATCGGCTGTACCACAACTTGAACAGACAGTAACCTAATTTAGCAGCAAAACTAGTTTAAAACAGTATGCCATTTTTTTTTACACACTAGTACACTTGTGTTGCCCATTCTATGGGGCTTATTGGCGAGAACACGAGGGGAGTAAGGCATAAAAAAGTGGTAGGAGAGTCCTACACTACAAAGTGAAACGCATATTTGGATGTCTGCGCCAACTAGCAACATTCACGCCTACATGATCGCTCAGCAAAAATGGCATTCATGACAACGAGGCGGGCGTGGTTTAAAGCAGAGAGGTGCCTGTCAGTTAGCGATGGCTGCAGGTTTGCTGTCGAGTATCATAACTACCGTACCCCATGTAGTTAAAGAAAATCGAGGTGAGGCCACTGGAAGAATTTTACAAAGTGTATTCACCAGTTAAGCGGGAATTGTAAAAACAGATGAAAGTGCACGTGAAAGCGAGTGATAAAAAATCGTATATAAAATGGATTTTTAGATCTATATATCGTTTTATCGGTGTACTAAAGAAGACCACTACAGCTGAAACAATAAAATGAAAACAGTAGTTAGAAACAGCGGAAACGGCAATAGGTTTTTTGCCTATCACAAACCATTGAATACATTGAATAGCTGCAGTATACGAAGATTTGTTTGGACGTGATAGCGAAAAATGGAAATTTGTTGGTACTCATTCATTCCGTTAGGTTATCTCAGAAATGAAACTATCAATTGAACACGGGAATCAAAATCAAACTATGATCATCCACTGTGAGTTAGTGCAAGTTACACATACCTGTGAGCGGTCGAATTGTATGAAATACTAACCCGTTTAGAAGCGTACAATTGATGTCAACTTTATCGTCATTATTTTCAGTTCATTCTATTCTTATCGCTGGTAGTACGGTAGTTGAGCTGATAACAAAGCATAAAAAAATCACCAACACAACAAAATACAAACGTGTCAACACGAACCAATGGATCCTGTGTAAATGAAGTGGAGATGTAAAGCAAACAAATTTCACCCTGACGAATGCATGAGAGTATAACACCGGAAGAGTTGTAACTAGTAGTGTGACAAACGTAGAGATAGAATTGAGCTCCACATAATACACGGCAAAACAGACCGAAATCTGTTTCAAACAGATGTTACAAGAATGCATCTAGGTGATCCAGAAACCACTGACGTTACCCAGGTTTATAAACTAATATTGACTTGCTTACATTCGATCACCAAACTGTGAGACAGGTGAAACTACAAAATCGAGCGCAATTCAGAAAGTTTTGAAAAACAAAGTGGTAATAATTGATTAATTGACGAAAGAAAACGCGCGTAAAAATAGGTCATATTCCACAAAATTCAAGGAAACGGAGAAGCAAACGAGTGAACTAGGTTTGTTAATCTCCTTTTCGGAAGACGGAGTGGTAGACGTCAACAACCAACTAACAAGTTCCTCTAGATGTACCTTTGGCGAATGACAGTCTGTGACATCTTTAAATAATGAGCACATCCCCAATTAGGAATAGAGTAGACACATTGTCCGGGACTGTCACTATTGATAGTTCGAAACATCCAAATAGAAGTTACCCATTTCCCGGGCTGATGATTAATCTAACTCCACCACGATGGTCTTGATAAACACGATTTGCTAAGTGACCAGTTTAAGACCGTGAATTCTAGAATTAGAACGGAGCCATATTGTAATCGGTGCATCCCAGGAAAAACAGTGCTCCTGCTGATTAGCTAGAGGTATGAAGTGGTAGCGAGATTATTCACGTCTAACTCTAGTTAAAAATTACTTGCAAATTTAACTGAGACAATAACGACGGAAACGCTAGTTGGCTGGTCAAAATTATCATTAACCGAGCGAGTCCAGCGGTGAAACCGCCTGATTACAAATGTTACGGATTCGAACCATCTAGGTTTGGACACTAACAGTATCCAGACCACATGTAACCTATAACGATAAATGACGACAAAAAACCCTTGTGATGTAAAAACAGAAGACCTAAACCTGAATTACTAGTATACTCATGAGTTGACACTATTGGTATATCAAGTGTCGATCAATTGATAGAGCGCACACTGAATTAAGGCGTTTTCTGGGTGAAATTAGTCTCATTAAGACAATGAAAGCAAATCTTACAGAAAGGATTATATGAATGGACAATATGGTAGAAAGTAACGGAATCCAAATAGTAACTCTCACACTGTTTCCAGTTAATGCAACCGTCTCAGTACCTTTGCTGAAGGAAGAGAGACAATTGGTCTAAAATTTGTCTGAGGATTAACTCTGACTCTGGAGTAGCCACGAAGAAAACTACTCAATAAGAAGAAGACGGTCTTGTCAAAAACGCTTCAGATAATTAAAAAAAACTAGTGATACATACCAAGTAATAAACATCTACAGGTTTTTCTGTTATAATTTAACCCCTACTTATCGGTTTTAATCCGTTTTCCTACGTTGCAAGCAGCTCTAATCATTTTTACTCTGTGTATATCGTTTCCAGTTTGTTCTGGTTTTTAGTCAGCACTCGATATCCAATAAATGATTATGAAACATGAGTACATGCGCACTGGGGATCTTTCGTGTCTCGGACTGATTGACCGGAACGTGTAGGGTGAGCCCAACGCGTTGGCGTGTGGATACACGCTGGTTACCTACATGGTTTCGCAACCAACAAGCGTTTACAGCTGTTCACAGTAACGACAACAATTGACTGAACGTCAGATCAGTTCAAATAGCCAATTTGTGTGGTTCAGGGTGGTAGTGATGAAGTCTTCTGTTTAATGGTCAACGGCATACTAGATGAGTGGAGCTAAAACGGTCACCGCGGGTTAAAACCGGTGGTCACAACATAAAACCGACGGTAGTAAGTCAAAAACAAGCGGAAAAGACTGAAGTACGAGTGGAAAAACAAAAACTATCTGTTTTCCCCGAGTAAAATAACTCCACCGTATTTCAAGGAGTTGAGCTAACAAAGTTAAAATATCGATCAGTTTTTACAATGTAATGTAGCAGAAAATAAAAACGCAATTACAACAAAACATTACATAGTGTCTGTCTTACGTGGATAATGAAAAAAGGGTTCCAAGTGATAAAATACAATAATAGTCACGATGGCCAGTAATAAAAATAATAACAATGAAAGTAATCACCGCAACCAATTCGTATGTTAAGATAAATAACGAGCATGTTCCCTATAACTGTACAGTTATCAGTGAAGCCTAATTTTCAATTTAAGCGCATAGATGTGATCACTTGATGATTGAACCCTGAACAGCCGTTCATTGAAGCGAATATCGACTGTACATTCTGTACAGTTGGAACAACCATGTTGTCAACCTCAGTTCTGGATTATATAGCAAGGATATGAATATATTTCTGATAAAGCACATAACTAAAAGAGCAGCCTGAATACAATCAATTTTTGCTAACACACAGGTATGTATACTTACATTTGTGATCTCCTAGACACAAGCTTAAAACAATGAAAAAGCGAGTATTAATGCTATGGGAACATGACAGATGATTTTCGGTTCCAAATCAATCTATTCGTCCAGGAATTTATAAGTCGACTGTATATCTGTTACTAAACTTTAACAGCTATATGAAATAAACGAGAACCAAAACAAACCACTAAACCCAACAAATATAACGGGCAATGAAATGGATTAAAATTAATCGTAACAGACTGAAGGTTTTTTGAGAATGTGTGATGGTAACACATGTGTTTGTTGTGGGATTGTTGTGTGTCGGTGACAGGCGATACAGATCCGGCTAGGCCTTAAATGACTTGAGAATATTTGCTAAGAGAGTCGGAAAGTTTGTACGACCTGCTTTTGTACACATAAACAACGATTTGGAAGTCTAAAATCATTGCCGTTTATAACGTTCGCACTCAAACAACTTTAGAGTGGGATTATTGAATCACGAAACTCTATAACTCACGTCTGTTTGCACAAGGGCAGTTCGCAAGAACCGTGCATCCTATATAGCCGGTCATTTCCAAGCCACTTGAAGCCCTAGCAAATGTGTACCACTTGAAAGCAACAAGCGCATGCTCAATGTGAACACATTAAATCCCGCTTCCATCCCCCTTCCTTAAACTGTGGTTCACCCCATGTCTGTTTTAGCAATCTGTTCTAATCTTCGTAGTTAATTCGCACATTTTTTTAACTGTAAATTCTTGATGAGAATCACAAAAATCAGTTATTTGCACAACTGAATTCCCCTACAGAAAGATACGGAGAACCAGCGAACCTTCTAGAGGATTCGAAATGCTTCTATTAGTTTTACCTGATGATCAGAGTCTATCACATGACAATGACGAGCGCATGCATCACTATCATGCATTCGTTAACATTCACCACCCCTCCAGTAGACTGCAATTTGCGTCACTGGCTGTGAAATTGAGTGACCTACACGATTACTACAAATTTTTCGTTATCCTTACGATACAGACAAATTTCACACGTCTGTAAAAACCTAATGAGAATGACCGAAAACAAGTTTGTGAACAACTAACACTGTCAGATTAAATAAAATAATTCTTTCACAAACTTATAGCTGTCCAGTCAAAAAATCTGATACAGATTCTTTTCGAAATAGAGATTACAACATTTCAACATTTATAACGGATAGCCTGGGACAGTGTATCGAAAAATCATAAAACATAACAGATAACTTTTGATTTTGTCTTTTAATTTTTAAATACATTTTTTTTAGTTAAATAGACTGGTGAATAGTAGCACAGTTGATTAATATAAACTGAACATTACATACAAACGACCGCAACCGTCGCACTCTCATGGACTTTATATTCAGCCTCTTTCGAAACGTTTCGTTCTTGTCAATGCTTGTCAACAGTACATGCGATAATTCAGTCGTGCCTACTATTAGGTCAATGTAGCAGTGATCAGCACGGTTGATTCATGAAGGTGTAACCGTGGCAAAAACAAACATCACGGGCAAGCTGTGGCAGAATCAAGTCTCGACCGTAGTGTTTCTTTCAAAAGAACCTGGTCGAAAAGTCTACGAGATTGCGACAGCCGCGGTCATTTGTGAACGATATTCAATTTATATTTAACTAAACATCCGTGATTTTGCAATTTCTAGTTAAAAAACACTCTTTTGTTAAAAACCTCAAAGCAAGCCTGTATTCAAGTTTTCTAATAATTTCTGGAAAAAACAGTTTGGCATGTGAGACTGTATAACACAGTTCAGTAAATAGATAGTGAGTCATAATTAAATCCAGGAGGACATAAAACGGACTGGTCAGCATAACAATGTTAATACAGGGTTGATTTCAAAGATTGCGACAATTTAGCAAGTACTAGAGATTGTATAAGTCGCAATAAAAGTAAAACTCCGGCCTAAAGCACTCTAAATAGAGATGTTCGATAGTTTAGTCTCTACAACTGTCCATGAACAAAACATTCACTTTAGGGTGTGCCACTGTTGAAAATTGCATCAAATTGTGTATTTACCCTGAATAGGAATGTTGATGCCAGGAAAATGATATAATGGAATATTCCCCGATTGTGGATGGTACACATATTTATGAATTACTTGAGTTAATCATCGATACTGACAGAAAAATGTCAGCGGTTGACTCAAATAATTGGCTGATGTACAAGTCACGATTCAACTTCACGTATACTTTCGCAATTGCTAATGCACCTCGTCACTTACCAACCATTATAATTTTCTTTATCATGATTGAATTCACATAACCATAGCATTGGTTAAAAATCCCCAGGGTAGTCATTATTGGAAATACAAAGCTTCGAAGCTGTAAACCACACCCCGAAATAATCGATAATACGCTGTAATATTTGTCATTACCTGGGCTACTTACAAACCGGATGGTCAGCCAGCTATACTAATAACATGAGAACACAATAGCTAATTCTGTTTAAAACAAATGCAAAAAAGGAGCGAAACTGATCATTCTTTACATAAGCCAGTCTTGTTGACGTGTTTGTCAAACAGTTACTCTTAAATCCTAATCACACTTTAGGTACGAATAAATTAAAATACATGTTCTACGCGTCTCGCGTTCAAGCGAATCAGATTACAAATAAGGCTGATTAATCAAACACACTTCTTGGTTTAGAAACGATATCAGCATCCACTAAAAAACAGGCAGGAATTGCCTAGATTAACTTGGTAATCAAGCTAAAGACAGTGTGTCGATAAATCTGTCTAAAAAGTGAAACCAATCATACGCAACCTTAACCGCATATCGACCAGACGAAAAAAATTAGCAAACTGGATGAAAAACAACAGTCATTCAGGGATTTGTATACAGTCTTACAGATAAGCGTTTAACAAAATAGCCTACATGTTTTGTACTGAACACAACTTACATCTGATCGTAGCTTCCGCGACCAGATTAACCATTTGGCTGGCCCAGTTCGAACAGAAGCATTAAACTTGAATTGATTCCTTATTTGGGCTCACCAGTAACGCATATTCTCGTCTGGACCGAAATATTAACTCTAGCCCTTGTGTTTTTCGAGACCATAAAGCTAGTAACTTCACAACAGATACGACTGAATAATCATACTCAAACGCTCGACCAAGACCGTGTATCAGTAGTGTTCATCTTGCTCGTGATAATTCGGGAAAATCTTTCTTTGTTTCATTAACACGGTTTGGTAAAAAGACATGAAGACTGAGTGATCTGTTTCAGATCCAACACAACTGTAATCCGTCGACAAGGAAAGGTTAAACTTAACAGATACACAACTTTCCATAACACTAGCATGGGGCTATCAATAATATGAAAACGGGTATACAGTAGATTTAATCACACAAACCTATTTACTAAATTCGGAAATTACAGTTCCTTTTCATACACAGCCTTCGGCTAGTACACTATCGCGATCAGACACAAACAGGCACAGCTGCAATGGAATTGAGTGAATAGACGATTTCTGAAATAATAGATATTTGGTTCATTAGGGCATTGTGGTCCACCCTCCCTTACTCTTCCGCTCAATCTACCTCATCTGTAGATGTCGCACTCATCCAGCCAGTTTACAGACCACAGACGATCTCTTTCCTCTGGGATTTTCTACCTTCGTCAACCGAATAGTAGACGCCGTCATACGACAGACAGGGGTTGGTGTTCCAAACTGGCTCCGCTAGCCCCGGTTCCTTTGTTGGCAGCGAAACTGACTGGCAGAAATTCTCTTCACACAAACAGACGCACAGTAGACCTGCTGTCCAGAATGGTGTGCATGAGAAAATTGAATTTGTTATCATGTATAATGAAGTGGTAGACAAACAGATGATCACAAATAAGTCCAAGCACGGGTACAAAAAAAACCCGCCTACAACAAGATTGAGGGCTTTGATCTGACGATATACATAATCGACCCTGTTGGAATAATAAATACTCTCCGTAGAATTGAAAACAGAAAGCTGTGCAAAATTCAGAACTTAGCAATATCGATTATCGAAATAAAAGGAAGAAATGTTTTACCCTCTGTTTAATTGTGATACAAAGCATGGGTCTGTTAAGTGAAAGCATCTTCTAATCGTTTATTGGTGATGACGTTAAAATGAGTAAAGAGTTTTATCACTCAACTGAGCTGAGAGGTACACTAATTTTTAAGTTGTTTGGAGGAGAAAATGGTAAGAATTCGAAAGTAGTTCCGATGATTAAAGTGAAATAAACGGGAGAAACAATTCAAAAAGGTGGTATCAAAGTCACACAATGCCACTGACAGAAAGCGACGACTTACGAGTAACAGATTGGAGCTGTTCTGAAAGGCAGTGATTAACGAAAAGCAATCATAAGGATCAGTGACTCACGGAATTATTTTGTTAGTTATCGAAGTAGGGATTTGAATGAACCAGTGAAGGGATAAACACTGGCGTTTCTTACAACTTTTATAGTTTCATACAACACTATGACTAGTGAGGTGGAGGATACAGTGCTGAACTATTAGATCCATGAGAGTTTAATGCTTGAGTATAATGGTATTTACAAACGGCTAATCGTGACTGCTTTAACAAAACGCAAGAAAAACGAACTAGTGCGACGTTTTACGGTCCTAAATGCTGATTTGAGATTAATTCGATGGTCTGTCACCAATATGTGTCTGGTGATTGGCAAAGCCGGAAGTTTGCGCGATTATTGAATGAAGAAATTAACTTGTGCACTCACGGTTTGAACGCATTTTAGAGAATGTTTCCTCACTCTAGAGTTCAACTACCTCTCGGCTGTGCCATATGTGAATTACGCGCATACAACATTGTGTTATTTATCCTATTTACTGTTTTGTTTCTTCATCCCACCCCACTAATTAAATACATATACATATATAGTTCTGGTCACTGTTGTTTAGTGCCGAAAAGGTGATTTGCAATGTTAGTATCTACCAGGATACATCTTCTCACTGCTTTGTTGAAATTTACAAAAGGAACCAACAGTTTCAAGCTTTGAAGTAGAGCTTGTTGGGGCATGAGAACACTTATGGGGGTGTTATTTAAGCATGCTTCGAACACAAAATAAACTAAGTACCGTGCATCACTCACAATGGTATCATTTTAAGTCTATGGTAGTCTATTGGTCAACACGATCACTCCACGGGAACTTGAACTGAAGTCTAAATCTAGGCCTTCCTAGGGATATGCACTACTCATGAGTTTAAACCAGCTAGAAACCACAAGGTGATTTTTTTCTGAAGGAATCAATTGGAAATTCTATCCAAATAAGGAACTTATAATTAAAATTAAGTAACATTCACTCCAATACATGTGCGGATGAAGGTGTTTGTTAGTGAATAGCTGAGACTTGTGATTCGAATAACTCGACCATCACTAAAATTTAGGCGGCTGACCGGGTCCACTACGTATCAGTGGGCATTCAGTGAGTAAATTAAGCCAGTCAGACTAATTGATACAGAAATAACCCGAGTACTTCGGTGAGTAACAAACAGCATTCTGCCTTACTGTCTAATCAATCGGGAAACCAATTTATTCAACGAGTAAAACAAGACTAACTATCAATTTTTGGTGAATATTTTTAAGTCCTTCCACTACTTAATATGCATGTTCGTTGCACAGCTATGAAGGCCTCGTCGCCATAACCTCATCGAATGTTTCGGAACAGATGTTCTTATGGACAACACAAGTGACCATGAACCAGATGTGCAAAAGAACTGGATTATGGACCTTTTCCACCAAAAATAACAAAAACAACAAATCGTAGTACGCGTGTTCAGCGATGTAATTTGGAAAAATTCCGAACAACACTGAGTTTCCGTACAATGTTATGCGGTGTACGACGAGCCTGTTCTATCGATGAAGGCTATTTTGACAGGCATTCTAATAGAATAGTTGAGGAAACATAGTAGCTCAAGTGATGCTCAACACAGAATAGAAACACCCAGATAAATAGATTGCAGAAATTTAACCAGAGTTATGATTGATTTCGTGCAAAAAGTAAGTAAACTAAATAGCAGACTTTCATCATCATAGACAGCAATACATCAGTGGTTCACACTGATGCTTAACTGCCACACAACCACGAAGAAAAACAAACCCTGCATAGGAGAAGAGAAGAAAAAAAGGGAAGGGGAGGGGACCTGACCACTAAAGAATAGCTACCTTTACATTCAAACATACAAGATCAAGGCGCCTACATCTTGCAAACAACCGAACTGTAAGTAAAAGTAAGGCGTCATCAGCAAGACAGCTTCCTTGCGGCTTTCACTGTCCCGCGTCATTAAGTGTACTCACTTCACAGACAACTCAACCAAACAACGACAACATTCACGCCACTGAGCCCGGTTAGCCGCCATCTCACCTAACGTCTCAAGCCACCGACTCTGTGAGTCGAGAGGGCTCCAGCCCGAAAGACGAACCCGATCTACAGTAACCAACCCCTTCGTGAACGACTTCATTTGTCTACGCCAGGTCATCATCTATCCACCTCGCACCTTATGCCAATCGACCGCAGCGTCGGCAAACAGTGCTAGGTGTGACAGATGACTAGCTGGCATCCTTAGTACATGACCTAACCATCTAAGTCTGTGCAAGTGTAAGGACTGAACGAAAGAACTCGTTTGACAATCAACGCCAAACACCCGCTTCCTTAACTCCTCGTTATTCACTCGTTGGTGCTACCCGATACGAGCGATTGAACACAAAAATCGGTGGTTAAACACCTGAAGACGGTTCAGGTTTTCTACCCTAAGTGGCCAGGTTTCGCTGCCGTAAAGTAATACAGTCCTCATTGTTGCTTGATATACGCGACCCTTAAGCCTCAGACAGGTACTATTCTGTCGCCATAAGTGCCTCAGATTAATAAACACCGCTCTAGCCTTGGAAATACGCGCCTCTATTTCATTCCTTATACCTCCGCCACCGCCGTTGATGCAGCTTCCCAGGTATACAAACCGGTCAACAACTTCCATGACTTCATTATCTAACATTAAATCTACGTAATCACAACAATCTTGCAGAAGCACTTTGCATTTCGAGGCTGCAAAGCGCATTCCGAAGTACTTAGCAGAACGTGAAATTGCATTTAGTGTTGCTTGTGCCGCTTGAAAGTTGTCAAACAGCAACACCTTATCGTCAGCATAATAAAGATCAGTCAGCCTTCCACCAGGTAGGAGGTCCACACCAGCATCTTATGACTGCCGGAGACAATCCTCCATTAGTTCGTCCATGACGAAATTAAACAAGAATGGTGAAAGGGGACAGCTTTGACGGACGCCGCTCCTGGTGCTGAAACTGTCAGACAACTCATCGTAAACCCTAACCTGAGCCGAAGTGTGGGAATAAATCGCCAACAGTATGTTCACATACTTGGTCGATACATCCCTGCGTTTAAGCGACTCTAAAAGTGTAGATCAATCCACCGATTCGGACGCACCGTTATAGTCGAGAAATACGGCAGACTTTAGAATCAATCAGCATAGAAAAGCCAAGATTACGTATGTGAATTAATTTGAAAATTTCCAGTGTTGATCAGACGGGAGTTAATCTCAGTTAAGCTTGCTCCAGCGAAATAGACACACACATAAGACGGAAAAGTTTTGTCGTCCCCCAAAATTCACAGAAAGAACGAGCAATAACTGTAAATGATCGATCACCAAGATTGTCGCCAACGTTTACCCATGCTGACATGGTCAGTGCATCACGTGGGCGTGAAGTGATTCAGTCCACGCAGAAACAGACCATCGGATCGCTGCCACACTCTGTGATAAGTGGACACGTGAGCTGCGTCACAGACATCTGACTACAGATTCCCCATCACACACATATTTCTACCAGGATAAAGCAGTGGATCTCGACTTGACCGGTAAGATGATTCGACACGATATAACACCGCGCCGCGTGTGAACCTACATCGCCTTCTGATATCACGCTGTCATAAGACGTACACGTACGCAACGCCTGCACAGAATTCTCATGCCACTTGAGGATTGTCGCAAAATGAGTAGGGATAGCGAGAAGTCAACATGCTCATTTAGACTATGACAACAAACAAACGTTCTCCACCTCCTTGTTGTCAACCTTTTCTATCAGTGGTTATACTGGATCGACTATTTTGACGAGGATTTGTAAAACCACTGTGTTTTCTTAAATGTACTGTTCACGAACGTAAACTTTTCTTGCGGGAATATAAAACTTGCAGATCATTAAACTGCGACTCTTCTCTGCTGGTCACCTGCCTACAACTAGTCACAATCCATTGCGTTTTGCTGTGGGAGTCATCAGGGGGAAGCTAAAGTGCACCGAGACACAAACATGCCGTGAGCTTGAATGGGCAAGGAATGCGTATGACTGTGCGTGGAATGGATCCTTTTGAAAGTTAACGACCCTGACTAGATGGTTGATGGGTCTGATGATCGAAGCTGAGTCTATGACAAAGCAGTGATCTAGTAATACATGAACCACGTGACAGTCTACTTCACTGTGTGTTATTCAGCCAAGGAACCGACTGCAGCATAATACCAAACATTTGTCCAACAACGATATGATTTCGAATCATTCGTTTCTGATATCTTCTTTCAACAAAATCAGTGAGCCTCACCCGCCATATCCGAGATTTCTTGCTCTTTGTGGGTTGTACTATCTTCGATGATAGGGTAATGTATCCAAGTGTTTGCTGACAGTTTTCGTTTAAACCTATTTTATTTCAATTTGAACATCACCCACAATTGATCGCAGCTGTCGCATTCCCATAGACTTTCCAGTCGGCCCCTTTCGAAAAGAAGTACTAGACTCGAGTTTCGCTCTCAGTAGAGCTCGTCAGTAGTGCATATCCTCGCCACTGCCGGGATATGAACCACGGACACGCTGTTCATGAGGCAACCGTGTTTGCCACTGCGCCATTGACCTCACGTTAGGCACGACCGAATTATCATATGTGAATGCTCAACCACTTTCGCTTGTGAGTAATGATCAGGTTGCCCGATCGTCTCGAAATGGAGGCACAGTTACTGTCTGTTAACTCCAATCCATAACCTCGCGATTAGGACTGCCTAGATAGGTCGAAATCTCCGATCTCATTAAACCTGCTAGGCGATATTTTAGATTACTGATGAGTAGTCGACAGCTGCGATAAATTGTGGGTGATGTTCAAAGTGAAATAAAACCAAATCCCCGACTACTCATCAGTAATTCTATTGTCCACAGCACTTTTTACCGGAATTTCCGTTTCAAATTCTTCTCTAATACATTTACAAAAAACGCTGGCTTGATTCGAAGTACCTTGCGATCGGGCCTAAGTCTTTGAAATAGTTTCAAGTCAACTCAATATGCTTCGTGAACCTAGAGAGGGGAATTGTCAGCCTTTCTTACGTGTACACCTTTAGCAAATAGAGAATAGTTTATTAAGTGTGTGTGAACGAAAGGAAGATAAAACCATGAAACTCGAAGAAACGTCTGTGGAATTGGTCACAGTCAGTATGAATTGTGAAAAAGCTCTACCGAATTCGTCTTGGAGTTTTGTAGAAAACGAGTTAAATGAAGAATAGCAGATGGATGGTAAGACCGGGTAGGTGAAAAAACATATTTGTACCGAAATCTAGTGGAAAATGTGAAAATAATCCTAAAGAGAGTCGAATAGAGGGAGTGGATTGTGTCAGATAGGTTTTTACTGAAAAGTGTTTGCACGTTGTAAACTGATGCGAAACAATAGAATTCATGAACTGTTTACGGAGAACGCTACTGCATCAGGATAGACTGCTCAAAGACTTGAGAAAAAGTACGAAGTCTTTCGACAACCAACCATGGAGAGCAGCAGATGAACAATACATCCGGTGGAAGCGGCATGCAAGCCTTTACAAATCGATTAATCAACTGGTGAGAAATGAAGAGAACTTAGGCGTCAGACATGAAATAAGAGCGCTCAGACTTTGATAAAAAATATCCATAACATAAACTTACCATGTCCAGTTGTTACTTGGTGATATCCAACTAGTTAACAGAGAGCGATTCAGCTAATGCACCATTATTTGTACGAAAAGATGGGTATGCACTAGAAACGTTTTCATGCTGATCCCGTTTTACGAGCGTAAAACAAAATGTAGACCTATTCAGATGCGTTAACGGACAAACATCCGGAATCTGATCAACTTGCTAGCTCACAAGGACGGGAGGAGAAAATCTAATTGAGCGTTCGATATTCAACCTCACGGCATCCGCTTATCTGACTACAAATACGTGATTGTTTAATGGCATGAACGCAATATAAAGTGAAATAAAGGGAGAGAATTGCGCCTTGTAGAATACTTGGGATAGTGATGAATGGCGGTGAGATATCTATACCGGATTGAGTACTCTGGTTTCAGTTTGTTAATTATTCGGGTAGAAGTTCATCAGTTGAAGTCTGATTGTCAGATTCTTTGAAAACGTAAAGTAGTGTCTCCGTTTCAATGCTTCTAAACGCATCGGTATAGTCTATGGAGCACATACGTATGACCCTTGATTTCCCAACAACCGATGACAATAGTCAATAGTCAGCAATTTTGCGTCGTGTGAAACAGTGAGCGAACAATTCAGTTGGAGGCTGATATAAACATTTGTCACACTTTTACGAACGATCGGTGGTAGTCCGTCAGGTCCACTTAATCTACTGGGTTTCAACCGGATAAGTTGTTTGACAACAGATGGGCACTCAATTGGGAGTAGATGGATCAGTGGAAAGAGAAAACCCCACGAGAGCTGAGAATTTGTTCGTTACGCTGTTAAAATTACAGTTGAGACCTTCGGGGTTAACAAACGGTTCTCTAGCAGGGGTGTTCAGTTCAATCAGCCTTTTCATGATCTGCCAAATCTCATGAAAGCTTCTGTCCCCGATTATTATGTTGGCGTATACGGAATTCAAACTGTTTAACTCATATCTGATAAACTTTGAAATGACTTATGGACACGATGTATGTTTTAGCGTTACCATCGTGACTTTGTTACGCTTGGATGGCTTTTTGCGTCTTGTGGTGTTCACTGTTTTAATCATGGTTGACTATACAAGATGACGTAGGAGTGCTCGTATGCGATTCCAATTTGCATAAACTGTTTTATGCATTTGGTCATTGCAGTTGGTGTTGTGCATATGACCTAAGTGGATTGCGTTTACCTAATTTCCATTTTGCTACATTCATTTTGTCAATGAGGTTTTGTTGCCAACAACTAATGCATTTTACTTTCATTCGACTTCAGACACAACGTGCAAACTTGACATGTATGTGAGTATTATTGGCTTGAAGGACATCGAGTATTGGTACAATTTGATGCGAATGGGTTGCGAACTGAACCAGGAACTATTGCCCATAATGAGACTATACGTTTAAGACTCCTCAGTTATGTTGAAGCAACCGACCTGTTTGAACCAGCTGGACAACTATTTGACTACTGATGGAAGTTTAGGGATCTCGACTGGTGTAAACTGAACAATACTGAGCTCGAAGTTATTTGTAGGAGTGAATAAAATCCACATTACCTTTCTTGTCTCAAACTGATCATACAAATAAAAAATTATTCTTATGGCGTCTACATGGTGATTTAGCCGTTTGTTGACGTTACTAGAATGATAGTTGATAGGCCCGCTTCACAAACACGGCGGTCCCGGATGAAAATCCTAGTTTGAGCAATGGAATGCACTACTGATGAGTTCCAATAAGACAGAAACTCGAGTACAGCTTATCGGTTCGATGTGAATAAACGCAACAATCTATCTCAGCGGGAAAACTGTTATCCAAATTGAGTAGTGTTCAATGGGAAACAATGGACACGCCCAAACTTCAGTCAACGACTAAAATAATGGTCAGTCAGTTCAGCTCCTTCAACTGAACGGAGAATTCCCGTCCACGGAGTTATCAATCGGAATGACCAAACCAAGGTTATTTTGTTCTCTTCTCAAAACTGTGTTTTTAGCCGATTTGAAGTACAGTAGAACAATCTCCTAGCTGAATAGTAGTGACTTGTTTGGTAGTATAATGACAACAATGTTCACACCCGATTCATATTACGGGTATCAATCATGAGAAGAGGAAGTCAAGCGAACTTAATAGGACCAACTACATCCCTATTTACCTATACATTACTCACAAATATGCTATTGCATCCCTGTTGTGAAGGTACACCAGTATTCAAGTTGATTAGTGGTTTTACTTCAGGCCTAAGATTGACACAACGTTGATTATGACCATAGCAACGGTTACATCCTTGTTGTGGACGCGTGGAGAATGAAACAAATTGTTTGCTTCGGCATCGTTAACCGTGTTTATTCTGATGAAATAGTCCCAGTTAAAGCGATACTAGAAGCCACACTCCGGTATTAAAATCAACAGGTCAGGCGCAATAATTCTATTAGCTCTTTCGAGCGAGAGCATGAGATAAGATAACGATAAGATAGCTGTTTAAACGAAACTGGATGAATTTATCTGCAGTCCACGTTGTACGTTATTCGATTCTTCTGACAGAATGTTTGTAAACTGTGTTCAACAGTTGTAATGGAATTTTCATGTTTGATTAATTACATTTTGGACAAAAAAGCGAAGGTTTTCACTGCAACCATGTAACCTATGATAAGAAAACCGAACCAGCGGTTTAGCGCAAAAACAAAACGGCCCCCTCTAAAGCACACCCACGCACATTGGTTGCGTTATTACATTGTTTCTTTTTCACAAACGTTTCTTATCTCTCTCGTCAAAGCAGTAAATTGTTACGTAGTGGAAAATCTACTTCCTTCAGGCATTTATTTTCTATTAGGACTGCAAAAACATTACCAGCATGTGATCGGTTTTGTTCCGGTTCATTTGACTTCGATTTCAGTCGGTTACACCCCGTAAATTACTCACGCATCGGGGCACAATTGACTAACAACAGTTCAGCTGAAAGAAACCAATGTGTAACCGGTCTTGATGTTTATTCCAAAACGGAGACGCTACTGTGATTTAACTCGCCCTTGTGTGCACCGACCAGGTGGAGATAATTGAATTGGGATTGGATTAAACAACCTCGTGTGATGAAACAAAGCGCATGGGCACAAAACAACATTGGATAGCCCTGAAAACAGGAAAACCCAGTTAATGGATGTCCTTCACGGCATGGGTGGTCGGTCCATAATAGACAAGGATTCGACTTATAATGCAAAAGTTACCTGATCATTTTTGGTAATCAAATGGATATGGAGGCTCATTCAAATTTATATCAAGTTATTGTTCCATAACCTCACTTTATATGGTCAAACACCACCACAATAACCCTAAAGTTCGAAACGCGGGAGGAAAATTGAGGTGCAGCGAAGCAATAAAATAATCTGGATGAACCAAATATCACGTTTGATGGCTAGGTCTTGAGGGATTAGATACAGCTGGAGAGAAAATTACTATGAAGCTCCAGAATATTGTTGATGAAGACAGTCACAAGCCAATAAACTTCGCAACCGGTATCTGGATGAGATTCTACCCAGCATTCCCAGGATTACAAGCCAATGTTCATATGCTACCCGTCTTATGGCCAGCATGGGTTGAGCTGATACAGTTCATTGAGCGTAGGACAGGATTGGACTAAATAACAATGGTCTTCAGCTGTTCAAGCATACGTAGGAAAAAAGTTAGTTATTGATACATCTAGAGAGTAAACCTTAAAAAGTAACTGTAGACGTGGAAACCCGTCTAATGTTCCAACTTCCAACATTCTCCGTGCTAATCAATGGACACCGGTCAATGGGTGGATTTCATAGCAAAAATTGACTTCATGCGAAAATCACTTTCAGGCCTGTAGGTGCAGAAACTTCTGTAACGACGAGCATTTTCTGATGGCACACTACCAGAGTCCAAGGAAAAGTGGAATAACCGATTATTATTGAGGCAATGAATCAAAAAGGAAGCCACCCCGAAACGTGTACCATAAAACGGCGTTATACTCCGTCCCCGTCTGGGACTAGGCATACAGGTTTAGTGAATGCATCTCAAAATATCCGTAGTGCATTGGAGGTGTTCAGAGGTCGGTCATTAAATGCGACACAAGACTCAAGAAGAAGTGCCACCCAGAAAGGCTACCCAAATTAGATCCATTCTCAATGTGCTATTACCAGGTTCTTGTATTACGTGGTTGAAACTAACATCATTACATCAAACATATCCCGTACAAATATTTTCAGTTGTTCCAACCCTGAACACAGTCAGCATTTACTTGTTTTGTAAAAAAATATGCTACAGGTTTATAAATAATTACATCGTGTAATGCATAACTAAATGTAAGCACGAACTTGCGATCTGCGAATAACTGATTAGTCGGTCTGCAAAAACGGTGAGAGTTATCGGTAAGTAAGCGATTGTAGATCGCGTTCAACTCCATGCCTGTGTTGGAAGTGAATACGATTTGCAATTGGAAGCAGTAGGAAGGGACGACGGTTGACAAGGTTCAACGGTCTGAATGCTGTCCTCGTTCGACTAAGTTGAATGTGAGGCAAATACTGCTAATGAAACTGGAGCAGTCACAACTACGAGAAACCAGTTGTTTCACAGATACCATTTCACTTCCATCTGCGACTAGCATGTCTGTTTACTAGGTGAAGGCATTTGAACGTCGATTGTTCAAAGTTAATAAACTAATTTTGGATTTAAGTTTCGTCTGTCCTTCTTGTTTTAACTTCAAACTAGGGATGTTTTCAAAAAGTTATCCGTTCAGCATCAGTATGAACCACTGATGTATTGCTGCTGATAACAATTAATTGGCCCGACCACCCACTTGAAACTAGTGTGAAATTCAAAGCAAATTACCTTCATAGAAATGAAATACAACGATGGCCTGCACAGATAAATAACGTTTGGTTCGAGTGCTCTTAGATAACGGCTCTCTTATGCGTGAGTGGAATGAAAATCACACGTGATTTTGACTAATCAAATCTGTTCTGTCCGTTTATTAGTTTGACTAAAAAAGTCCCGTTTTCAGATAATTCAGTTCCGAAATAAACAAAAGC
Source organism: Paragonimus skrjabini miyazakii (assembly GCA_014338405.1). Classification (NCBI taxonomy): domain Eukaryota; kingdom Metazoa; phylum Platyhelminthes; class Trematoda; order Plagiorchiida; family Troglotrematidae; genus Paragonimus; species Paragonimus skrjabini miyazakii. The sequence goes on along the minus strand of JTDE01002221.1, from coordinate 18,148 downwards.
AGAATTCAACATGGTGGACAAACTTGTAAGAGAACCGACTACACAATAAGAACATGAAGCTAAGCTTCCACACAGAAATTGGATATAAACAGACGCATAAAAAGCGCCCATGTGCGTTATCACACAGGCAATGCCTCAAAACTGCGGAAAGAGTGTCGGGTACCAAACATTATGATACCACCAACCGTCTCGCGTAGACTCATAATCTCTTTAGTCCACCGAAAACTATGCATAAACATTTCCTAGTCAACGAAATTCCAATGAAAAATATTGAGACTGTATCAACTACATAGAAGCCGTTTCAAATCAATGGTACGTTCATGATTCGTGCTTCTGAAGGCTGCCGTAGTTCCCTATGTTTAGCACTTCATCGCACTTTACCAAAATTAATCCTGTTTCTGCTTCAGGAAGAGAAAAATGATGTTGATGTGACAAGCTTTCATCCGCCCGAGACAAATGAACCCTATCCAAGTCAATGGGTTCAGGATAACTCACACAGGTAGTGGTTAAGCCTTTCAAAGTTGAAGGACATGATGGAACAAGACCAAGTTCTCGATTCAGCGTGTCCTAAAAAAGTGGGTGTAGGAATCAGTGATGCAATTGGAAAACCCTAAGTGGATTATGCTTATCTCGGCAAGTGAGCTGTCAGTATGGCAGGATAGAGCTTTGCACTGTTCTATAACGAAAAACGCTCATAGAAAGTACGGCCAAGTGAGTAGATGCATTTACAGGTAATACAAGACGCTGAATTAAGATTCAATTCAGGCTTTTTTCACATAGTGAGCTCAAACTTGCACGAAACCAGTAAGCTAAGTAATAGCATTTAAGATGCCGACTTGCTGTCTGTAGTAATTGATACAAACATGTTAAGAGATAGATTACGTTTACTCAGTCCATAAGTTGTTTAGAGATATTACTGATTTGATTAACCATCAGGTCTCAAGTGAAACACATTGAACAAACGGTCTAGTTCGTGAAAGCCTAATTTCCATTCGTAAACCACCGGTTCGAATATTGCCTTGGAGTGCGCTTGAAACATGAGCAAAGTTCAACGGGTAATTTGTGAACATAAACACAACTAAGACCTTTTCTATGCGTTTCATTGTCGGTCATATGATTGGTGTTAGTTAGCGTAGTGAAGTCAGTACGGTATCACCACCGCGTACCAAGTGTTCCTTCTTATAATACAACCTGGAAGGATGAATAAACCCCAGTTTTGAACAAGATTATCTACAAGTGAGTAACCTTACTTCTCCAGTATCAGGATGAACAACATATAATCTGACAACTAGCGTCCTGAATCAAAATGTCACTGTTGACAATGTCAATAAAAACGAGAGAAAATTAGGTTACCAAATAGACAGCAACGCAAGACAGTGAATTTCGAAATCACTCTACCGTAAGAGTCCAATGGCGAATTAAACTAACCATACAGGGAGAACTCAAGAAAAATAACAGACATCTTCACTTCCATTTTTAAAATTTGTGTAAAATCCGGGCATTTTCCCGTTAGTCTAATGAATTACACTCACTGCTGCGATCGATGTGTTGGAAGACACTGCATTTCTACGACAGAGTTAAACTGCTGCTTTTAATCTTACTGGCAGAATAGATTAAGTCTGAGTTTTTCACATATTTTCTTTGGTAATGACTGCGAGAGAACTTGAGGATTGTTTTGTACGCGTACTTGAGTGGTATTGTTGGGGTTAAGTTGAACCCGACGTGAAGAACACGACCGCTCAACCAAGATTCTAATATCCTAGACCGTTAGCGAGGTATAGATGAGCGTGGGATCCAAACACCTTTACGCGTACTCATGTGGTCGCAAGATCATTCATTTGTATACATAGGGAACAGTTTTTTATGTAAATTTTCAAAGCGCTTCGTCATTAAATACACTGTCTATCTGAGGTCTGTGTTTTCGTTGTTTCATATTTTTTTGGAGTCCGGGATCGACCGGAAGTGGTTTCCACTAGCGTTGTTCGTTCTCCGTTGTTCACATCAACTGTTTACGTTCGTATTCATTAGAATTTGGTTACAACGGTCTTAAAACGGTAGATACTATGTTGAAAACGCGCAAAAAACAATGTTCTTGTGGCGCCCTTAAATTCAACGGAAATATCGTGCCATATTTCAGTTGACGCTGTCTGCTTAAATAGTTTCAATATTAAAAAGGAATGACTTTTCTGTTTGACCTGCGTAGTCAACTGATGACACGTAATTGAGAAAAAAATTGTCGTTGTCTTCAGGAAGCAAAAGAACATCTTTCGAAATAAATCATTGTGCATGCGACCCAAGGAAACGGTAACTATCAGTAGAGGGAGAGCAACTAAGTCGACTTTGCAGTGATACACGATTAACTGATTTGATGGCTTTATGTTTTACGGACAAAGATATCTAGTATGCATTGATATCATAAGAACGCTCTTCGTCCGAATTCTCTCCGAAGACAGTTGGGAAGCCCCTAAATTCACAAAACAGTACTGCCTGTCATGTATCTAAAAAAATTTGAGTTACATTCCCAGTGTTACTTACATTGTACCAGAGACAAACAAAAGATGTACTAAGTTATTGGTGAAAGTGTACAATCTTAGGCCTGCAAAGTAACCCCTTGAGAAATGGCGATGCAAGCCAAAGCACTCAATTTTCAACGTTCTCGATGCTCTCTCAATAGTTATAAGTAAAAATAAGCTTTCTTTAAAAGACCATTCTGTACGTAACCGCATCTGGAAAGTTAACACTGTTTAGGATTTTACTTTAACAGAAGTCTGTGGCAGTAATGATTCACAATGTTTTGAATCCAGTAGCTACACAATCTTAGAACAACCGAAAAATGTATACTACTAGGGTAATCAGGTCATCTTTTGTGTGATCTCTTTAATTATTCAAACAAAAACCCATAGAGCTGAGATAAATGTCACCAGAATTCTAACGGATAATATTTCAAATATTGCTAAACAGACCAAGTTTCATTTGTGAATGTGTGACGATGTTAATTGCAACTAATCAGAAGTCACATAAAGTACATTTTTTCTTTTGAAGTAGGATCGACATATGAAACAGTAAACCATCAGGTAGCTTACGAGAAGTGTTATGCAAAGGTTTGAACTCTAATAACAGTAGATCAAGAAGCTGAGATACACGGAAATTTACGCTGCCGAACAAATAAACGGGTTTGATTTTCACAAATCATACACAAAGAGCTCGTGACACTTGTTTAACATTCACTGCGTTTGTATGGTAGTGCTAGTCGACCCCTTTCTAGTGTCGTATCGCAAATACTGATGAGTAGTAGGGGATTTTGATTTTCATATAAATTGAACATCACCCACAATTGATCGCAGCTGTCGCATTCCCATAGACTTTCCTGTGTCTCCTCTCGAGGCGATCGGGCAACCTGATCATTACTCACAAGCGAAAGTGGTTGAGTGTTCACATATGATAAGTCGGTCGTACCTAACGTGAGGTCAATGGCGCAGTGGCAAACACGGTTGCCTCATGAACAGAATGCCCGTGGTTCAAGTCTCGGCAGTGGCGATGATATGCACTACTGACGAGCTCTAATGAGAGCGAAACTCGAGTCTAGTACTTCTTTTCGAAAGGGGCCGACTGGAAAGTCTACGGGAATGCGACAGCTGCAATCAATTATGGGTGATGTTCAATCCATATAAAATATATTACTATTGAACGATTATCTGACCAAACTACCGGCCACTACATGGAGTGAATAACTGTGGTGAAAATATGGCTCATATGCTAGTGTAAAGACTACAAAACGCCCGTCAGGTATACAATCGTGTCCGTGTGTAACCGTCGGTTTTGTCAGTTTTATTTTCAACTTGCGAACTTATAATCGTGACCACCAACGGTCGGTTTCCACCACCTAGTGTATGTAACTGCACCGTAGAGCTTACCGTTTATCACAAGCATCTACCAGGGAACAGTATGCTTTATTGCTCTCATTCACAACTCAAAAGATGCACATTCTCGACCGTCAAATTTGCATTGTCCGTTTGATCTACGTCTTAGTCCCATCATTCCGGTGACGGACAGTCAATTAGTACACAAAAACTGGAACGACTTGATCACTAGGCTGATCGCTGCACATTCGGTATCACTCACTGAAAAATTATGAAGTTATCGAAAGGTGGTTTTCGTTGTATAGCTTTGTGAGTCCCTGTGGTTGGAAGCAATTCGAAAGATCGTTATTCATATGCATAGTTCAAAAGAGTGACCCGGGAGATTTTACATGCTTGACCGTATAGTTTTGTGATTAATGAACATCTCTTCCTAAATACAACCCTGGACAAAAATGGGCAGGACAATCAACGCGGACCTGTAGGTTAAGATTTGACGTGCAGAGAGAGACGGCCCTCAGCATTTTTATCTACACTGAGGTTCGAGCGACAGAATCCGTGAGCATACCGTATGAACCTTCTCCCAGAAATACTTTCATAACTGTGAGTTCGGAGCAATTAGTGGAACGGTCGCTAAAGCAACGGTAGGCCTGCAATTGTTTGATAACTGGTGACCATAGTTTGGCCAAATTTGAAATAACCACATGGAAATTTAATCGCAAGCGAAAAGGTAGCATTAATTTAGGAAATATCTGAGCTTTGAAGATAACAAGGTCACCAGAACGAATAACTAGTCGTCTCAGTAGTAAACATATCGTGCAATCAAACACGAGTCAATCCCATACAGGCTGCCTCGTGGAGTCAATGTCAAACTGATTAAGGAAGGTTTTCAAACACTATGGTAACTGCAAGAACTGAGACAATAATGTGTACTTAAAATGCTTGTTATTGATTAAATACATACTCTTGTAAACGTACTGCCTAATGTTGAAAATCAAACCGGTAACATTAGTGACGAGTTCTGAGAGGCTTGTTTACGAGGTTGTTCCGCAGAATTTCTTAGAACACATTTTCCGTACAGTCAAATATACTGCCCGAGAAAAATCCCGCACCTCCAGTTAGTGGTCAACGTGACTGAATGCCTTTTCGATCGCGGCTTGCTGCCGTCACAGGCTATTTGGTGATACCACACATATGGTCTGTGGTACTGCCGTAATTTTGCAGATGGATCGCACCTAGCCGTTCATACATGCATAATTTGTGAGCTTCATCATCTAGTGTTGGGCTAATGAACCTCGTTAGACTGCACCGCATCAAAAGTGTACTTTATGACAAATAGGGTGAGCTGAGTTGGATGTCACTGTTCCCCTGGAATTCAATCACAGCACGTCATTTGGAACGACGACGGAAATAAGAAACCTACTTGACGGCTTTGAGTGGCAACCAGAGACACTAGGTAAAGCGTGCTGGAAACGGAGTAAGAAACTGTTTATCGTACCATGTCGCAAACAGAGGCATCAAGCTTAAAGAAGAAACCGAACGAAAGAGAAGCAACGAAGAAACAGAGGGTTAACATCCACCCTGTTTAGTCACAACGAAGCTGTTCACAATAGCTCGAGAGCCGTTTCTACCTAATGCTTTTCCAGGTTGGACAAGAACTGCCACCAGAAGAATTGCCGAGACCGGAGTGCATGTCAGGTGTGCAAGTCATGTTTCTGAGCAAACTGGAAAACTCATTTA